>PVJX010003094.1:0-65000 GCA_004027295.1 Dolichotis patagonum
CAGAACTGTTAACAGTCTCACTGTTTGAATGTCTACTTTACATGTTTTAACTTTGTAAATTGAACAACTATTTCCAAGAAGTCAGTATGTAATTTGTCAAGCAATAATTTCTTAGGTTTTTTTGTTGTTGTTCTTTTCCTTTTTTCCTTGGAATTCTGTATTGTTGCTACCCTTTATTCTGTTTTGTTTTGTTTTTTTTTCTCTTTAAATAAAATTATTAAAAAAAATAAAGTTTAACAATTCAGATCCAAAGTATAGAACAAATAATATTTATGTATGGAACCAGTGAAAATGACGAATATTAAGATTAATGTTTAAAGTTGTTCTGTGAGCTTCAGTACTTTAAGTGCCTGAAAAGTAAAGGAACTTTTTAATAATGAAGGATTCCTTACGTATGTCTGTTTATTTGATGCCTCTTCAGTGTTTTGTGAGGTATTTGTCAAAATTGCCTTGATAATTTGGATGTTTCTATATTAAAATAAAGAAGTATGTTCATTATATCTTATTTATTTTTGCTATTTTGTACATTATGGAACAACCAGAAATTCAGGCACAGAAATACTGATTGTTTCAGTGATGTAGGAGTTGTGGTAGGTTGGTTGGCTTGCTGATGAGACAAAAAGAGGTGCTGAGAGTAATGTTGAGTTCCAAACGCTGCTAGTACCAAACTGAAAGGTAATGATTAAAACATTCCCTTCTTACCTGTGGTTTTGCTTTCCATAGTTTGTTGTATAATGAGCTGTGGTACAGGAATAATGAAATGAACCAGGTGTGGTGACACATGCCTATAGTCCCAGCTACTTGAGAGACTGAGGCAGAAGGACTGCTTGAGCCTATAAATTTGAGACCAGCCTGGGCAAAATATTGAGGTCCCCGTCTCAAAAACAAAGCCAAAAAATTTAATGAAAACTTCCAGAAATAAGCAATATATAAGTTTTAAATTCACTTTCATTATAGTATGTTGTTATGATCTTTAAATTTTATATTAGTTAATACTGTTAATTTGTTATTGTACTTAATTTGTAGAATAAACTACTACAGGTAATGGGTTGGCACTTTTTTGATGTTTCAGATATTCATTGAGGGTTTTGGGATCTATCTGTCATGGATAAAGGGGGACTACTGGAAGTGTGATTTGTAGTGATGAATATGATTACCAGTTGGATAAAGGGGGACTACCCTAGAAAAAATAAGGATGAAACAAAACAAAACAGAACAACAAAACTCCATGAAAAACAAACAAAATCTTAAGGGATGAGAAGCAGCACAATGTCAGTAATATCACATGACCAGAAAACGGTTTCTTCAAGAATGTGTGATTGAAAAATATCTTGCAGAGTAACAGAGCAGACTTGAAAATTTCTGTGAAAGCCTAACTCTACAGTATTTACCACTTCAATTGCTCTTGAAGGAATTACGACATGAAAAATACTACATCTAATGACAGTTTGGAAATTCAATTCAGGGTCCCTAACTGTGTATATCAGTATTACAGAATAGGTCAGTATGGCATTTCACTTGTGGTATGACTAAAGAAAATAAGTTGGCTTTAACTTATTTTATTAGTTAGAGAAAGTAATTTTTATCTGCTTGATTGTTATTGTGGTTATAATGCTGTGAATGTTGGAAGCTAGTCCTTGGTTTTTATTGTTTAATCCTTTAACAGAACTGCTTTGTTGGAGTAGCTTTACCCTTTTGGAACAATATGTGTTAAGGGTGAATTAGCAGGCAGGACAGTGCTAATGATCATGCTAGTAGTGAGGCAAAAGAGGGGTATTATTTTTGAGCAACAGATAAACATAAAATGACTTTGTTCACTGGTATTTAGGTTTAAATAATGGTTATCAATCCAGTTAAGTATGTCTCATCCCTTCTCTGTTGTTAACAAAATTAATACAAGTTCTATTTACTACTTGGTATTTTACTGAAAGCAATTTCTTTTTAATCTGAATTTGAAGTTTATAAAAGTGTAATTTGTAGTGATGAATATGAATTACCAGTTGGTTAAAAAGTTACTTAAAAAACAAAATGAATAGCATCTTGGTTTACATTATAAGAGCTAATGTAAATATTTATTTACATTACAAATTAATGTTTAGTCACCTAGAAATTCTCAAGTTTAGACCTGTATATTTTGCCACTAAGTGTTTTGTGGTTCTTTAAATTTTTTTTCAGTTTTTAATTGTGATCACTGTATAATCTGTATAATAGACAATCTTTCTGCATTGATGGTTATTATTTTAAACATTTCTTATCCATCAATTCAACATCAAGACTTACCAAAATGCAGGAGTCAAAATTACCTCTTTAAATGGCTTTCTAAAAATGTTTTTTCCAGAATAGTGTTTCTAGTTGGTAATTCCTGGCATTCTCAGGAAATTTATGTTCTTCCAAATCCTAAGAAAAATCAGTTGAGAAATTGGGAACATGGGGAAAAATGTTACAGTTCTCTGAAAATTAAATTAAAATTCTTTAATCAACTACAGATGTTACTGTTTTAAAGGAATCTCAGTTGAAAATAAAAGCAAGAAATGCTGATGTGCTGAGCTACAGGTTAATGTCAACATTTCTGGGTACAGGGCAGGAACGCTAGGAGAAGTGGCACAGTCTGATTAGTGTGGCTCTCTGGCCGTGTTGTAAGCACGCATTTATGGCTCTGTCTCTTATTAACGGCAAGTCATTCTTACAAATAAATATTAGTATGTTTATGTATAGTATAATTTAAATAAATCTTATGAATGATATCCCAAGAAATAAGTTTTGAAAGCAAAAATAGGTCCATAAATTAATTGGTAGTATCAGCATCTGTTTCTGTGTAGAGTTGTTAACTTTACTGGAAGTTTCAAATTATAGTTGCATGTTCAAATAATATTTGCTGATGTTTTCCAGTGTTTAAACACTCACTATAGGCTAACCATTAACAGAAGAAATACAGAAAAAAAGGGTGTGAAATACTCTTAGAAATCAGAAAATGATATAAAATCTGAATTAATAAAATCATTAATTTGAACAGTAAATGAAAACGAGTAGGCAGACAGGATTTTCATCATCATAATAATAAGAGTTTATATGTTGGAATATTCTGTAATACTCTGATTTGAGGATGCTTTTGGACTCACTATCAGTAATTTGACTGAAATTATGAAAAAAGGAAGAAGGTTTTCTATATCTGGCATATTTTTATGAACTAAAGGTCAAGGATACTGGGTTGAGTAATTAATGCTTTCTCTGTGTTAAAATTTTCATTTTTTATTAGTACATGTTTGTAGTACCTCATTACAGTTATTGTGAGATTTTGTTACATGTATATAATACATTTTAATTCCTAATTCTTTTTAGAATGGTAACGTCAGTATTAGATATTTATAAAATTAATGTTTCACAGTTTAAAAGATTACTTGGACATTTCTTATCCACCCACCACACCACCCCCTACCAATGCCCTGTGCTGGAGATGGAGTCCAGGGCCTTTGTACTGAGCTACATCTTCAGCCCTTTAAATTTTTTTTATTTATTTTGAAAGAAGGTCTCACTAAATTGCTCAGTTGCCCAGGGTGGGCTCAAACTCATGATCCTCCTGCATTAGTCTCCCAGAGTACTGGGATTACAGGTGTGTAAAATTAGTGTTTTATTCTTTTAATGTTTTCTATAATGAAGTGACTGTATCAAATAGAAATTACTTTTACATGTTGTTGACTGTAACCTTGCCATAGCAGTGTTGATCATAATAAACAGGTGTTCTTGTTTTTTTAATTAATTACTTAGAGACTATAGTCTTCCTGTTTTTGCCCTGAGTTGCCTTGAACTCCTAGGCTTAAAGGGATTCTCCTGCCTCAGCTTTCTGAATCTCTGGAACTACAGACATACTTTACCACACCTGATTATTTTATGTTTTTTAAATTAAAAAAACCCATGAAATTTTTAGTAAAACTTTATCACAGAAAGATTCACTCTTTATAATAGCAGTGATTATGTTTAAAATACATTTTGAAAAATGCAGGTTATTAATGATTTAAGGAAGTCTTACAAATTCCAATTTTTAATTTTGAATTCTTGGATTAATAGGGTTTTAAGAAACACTGTTTCGAATCTGTTCTGAATAATTGAAATATCACTGAAAATTTGTGCCAATTTTTTTATTCATTGTTGTGAACTCTTTCTCCTATATTAGTTAGGTTCTAGAACGGTGCTGTGAAGAAAGTATTATATTTTTCTTATGAGAGGAGAAACTGAGGCTGACAACAGGCTAACAAACTTGCTCATACTTCTAAGAATAGAAGTAAGCTTGGAAAAAGTAAGCTTTTTCCCCCAGTGCTGGAGATTGGACTTCACTGAACTGTATCCCAACCCCTGAACCCAGATCTCTACTGATTCCATAATTTCAAGTCCATGTTCTTTCCAGTGACCCTCTATTTAAAACAAACTATTCATTTAAAACATTATGTGGATAAATGTCTGAAGTAAGCTATAAGAGAATCTTTTTGTTAAGACATAACTGCAAAACAACATGGATTAGTACATTTTAGTACTTGCAAAAATGACTTTATGTAAGATAAATAAAACATAGGAACACACACATGAATACTCACTGAGTAATGTACCAGAAGTTGCAGTCATTTATTAAAGTAGCATTTTGGTTCTGAGTTTTGTTATTTTAAAGGTTACAGTTATATCTACTCTTTTTAAACTAAGTAGTTTTCATCTAGACTTGTGCTGTTGAAATCAGTAACCAGTAGCACTAGGTGACTTATTTAAATTTATATTACTTAAAACGAAACAAAACCAGAAACTCAGTTCACAATATTTTGAGTGTTTACCTATCATCTGTGTCTTAATGATTTTCACTGTGGCAACATAGACCGTTTTCATAATTACATAAAGTTCTGTTGCACAACACTGGTTTAAAACACCAAAAATCTAAGTTGTAGCAATCAGAGATGCAGTTCTTAGGTACTCCATGTAGATTATGTTGATTTAGAGATACATCTTATTACACCCTCTTCTACCTCCATTCCTAGTTTTTTCCAAACTCTGAAATTGCAAACATTTTTTTTATTAGACAATCCAACTTGCTTGTCTTGAGAATTTATCGTAATTTTGAAATAATTAGGAAAACACTTTCGTAGCACTAAACTGAGGTTAATAAATCATTCATCTAAGCCCTTAGCTTCTTAAATGTTGAATAGAGTGTTTAATGAGGAATCTATTAACTACTATTGTGGCAGCATATTTTTAGCTGTGTTTTAACTCAGAAATGTGCTCTGTATTACATTTTAAAATAAGTGTCTTTTGGAATGAGTATGACTTTTAATGAATTAAGTGGTTATTAGTGGTCACTGAGAAGGAAAAGGTCCTGCTCCAATTTTTCTGAAAGCATTTTATCGTATATATTAGATATTTGTCATATATATTAGGTATTTGTCATAACTATGACTGTCTTGTACTAAACTTCATTATTTTTCTGATGTTGGGATCTAACTGCTAAAATCATACTTTATTGCTGATTACTTAAAATTAAACCCGTGTATTAAGCTATACAGTGGCTTGAGTACATGGTAAATAAAATGCTATTATAATGAAACGTTTTCATTATAGGCTCTGGTGTGAACTCAGAATTCAGTAAAATTTCTACTTAAATTCTGTATTCAGTCTTTTCCTCTGAAGTAGCTTAAATCTAAGTTAAAAGAAAAAAAGGGCAGGGATGGGGTTGCTGTAGGCTGGGGTAGGGCTTTAACATTTAAAGTCGTTTGAGCAAATTCCATGTCTGTTCTCCCAGTTAGTGAGTTTTCACTGTATTTGTAGCAAGCTAATTGCTTCTGCTAATAAATAATCTAAAATCGATGCTGACAGCGCTTAATTGGCACAGAGATTTTATTTTGTAAAGCTCTTGGCTAACGACCTTCTTTAAATTAATAGCATTAAGTGCTGTGAGGAAATAAATCTGAGGAATTGCCTGTCATTTGCTTGTCATGTCTAATAACTTCCAATAATGATGGTTGATAGATTTTTGCACATTCCATTATTGAAGTTGGTGCATGTAATTATTCTCCTCATTATATGTAAACAATTAGCAATATTTGGTATTTCCTTGCAGTAAAGCTGTTAAATACAAGTAACATATTAGAGGTTAGAAACGATTTTAAAATCTAGATTTTAATTATTTAACTGAAGGAAGTCTTTCATTCTGTCTGCATGTATTTTGTGCTGCATTAAAAAAAAACAGGAAGGAAGGCTTTTCCTTTCTTTAAGACTGGTACTTGAGTATTTTTTGAATAGGATTTAGAAAAGTATGTGTGTATGTTTTAAAATATGACAATTTATGGAAATTTTGTTTCTAGCTTGAAGAAGTCATGGAAAAAGAAACTTATAAGACAGCTAAATTAATTCTTGAAAGATTTGATCCAGATTCAAAGAAAGCAAAGGTAAGACTGTAATATTACTGCCATTTTATTATAAGCTGCTTATTATGTTAGGTCACTGTAGTAATGTTAGTGTAATCAACAGGAGTTGGAGCCGCCATCTGCTGGAGCAGCTGTAACTCCAAGACCTGGACAAGGTAAATAACTTTGTAGAAACTACTGCTGCTGCTGTTGGGAAGATCCGTATTTACCCAAGTGAGTTCCCAAGTGTGTTGGTGGTGTGTAAAAACTTATTTAGAATGCTTTGTGTTAATTTATACTTTGTAATTTGAGATATCATTTAGGGTAGATGGCAATGATTTTATTTCATTTTAATTTTAGAGGAATATGTTAATAAGTTAGCTTACTGAATATTTGTTGAGATTGCATATATAATTAAAATGTGTGGTTAGCTTTAATTTTTTGAATGTATGTAATTTTACCAGTATTTATAAGATTCCTTCCTTTTCTTTTTTTTGGGGGGGTACTGGGGATTGAAGTCATGACCTTGCACTTACCAGGCAAGCACTTAAGCCACTGAGCTAAATCCCCAGCCTGATTCCCTCCCTTTCAAATAATAATAATAATAATAATAATAATAATAATAATAATCTCTTTAATATCTTACGAAAATTATTACATTTTGTGATTTATTGTACTTCATCAGTGTTGGAGATCAAACCCAGGACCTTAACCGTGCTAGACAAACACGAGCGCTAACCTGTACCCCAGCTCTATGACTTATTCTTAAGGAATATGATGAAGTTCTGTGAAATATGAAGTTTCTGCTGGGGATTTAGCTCAGTGGCATAAGCACCTGCCTGGGAAGAGGTCATGAGTTTGATCCTTGGTGCCAAAAAAAAAAAAAAAAGTTTCTTCTCAACAATTTTATTTAAGAAAAGAATACAATAATTTAGAAGTAAGAAGAAAATAAAATTACTACTTGAAAAATACTTTTTCAGATTGTTGTATTACTATTTTATTAGCCACCAATATTACATTTATATAGAAGTGGTTACATAAAATGTTTCTCAAGACTGACAATATTGAGTTTGTATTGGTTTTCTTTTTTGTTCCTTTTCTGTAGAAACCGGTAATAGAATTTGGAAGGCTTTTGTTGGAATGTAGATCTTACTACTTTTTAAGATATAACTTCCATTCTTGCAGCTCATGAGAATTACAAACTGGTTTGAAAAGTTATGATGACATTTAGAACATTGAAAAGTAAATCTTTTTTATGAATATTCAAAAGGCCATGGATATTAAATAAGACATAGTTTTAGATTTTTCTGGTTGGCAGGCTATGTGGAAAGAATTCCATCCACCTCAATCATCCTTAAGCAGGATTTTGGTTTATAGATGTATTAGCCTGTTCTTTTCTTTTTATAAAAATTGGTTGATAAAAGCTCATGTTATTATGAATTATACTTGCAGTGAATTTTCTACTTTTCATAATCACTGTTTTTCTACAGTTTATACTTATTTTAATATAGACTTTTTTTACTTATAGACCAAATTTCTGTAATTTTTAAGAACTTTTGTATGTTGGGTACTTATTCAAAAATAGTTTTCAATTGAATCATAGATGCACAGAGTAGAATGGTTGTGAAAAGGAGTGGTTTAAATGGGGACACAAAGAGAGTACAAAGTTTCAGTTATGTAGATAAATGTAACTTCTGGAAATCTAATGTGTAGTATGGTGACTGTACTTTGCAATACTATATATGATACCTGAAGTTAGAGAAAATAATAGATCATGAATGTTCTCATTGATATGGAAAAAAGGTAACTGTGAGATACTAGATGTATTAATTAGCTTGACTATAGTAATCACTTCACAATATATAAAAAATACTTGGAGCAAAGGAAAACAACCTTGATAAATGTTTTTTAAATGTGATATTTTGCAGAAAGCTATTATTGTTGCTTAAAAAATTCATATTAAAAAATCAAACTTTTGTGATGCCCTTTACTGATGTTTGTAAGATCTTCTGTACTTAGGCTACATTAAGTTGTTTCAAGAATTTAAACTTAGTTTTTTTAGAAGCTTTTGAAATCCAAGTAAAGTTTTTCCTTCCAATGTCATATTGTAATTAAAGAAAACCATTGCTGCTCTCTCTGCTTTTGGATATTCTTTTAGGGAGAATCAAATTTAGTTATAATATAAATGAATCATTTATGTAAAACATATATTGAATAACCTATGTGCAGACACTCTGGGGAATAAAAATATGAATATGAATGTTTTTGGTCCCAATAAGCTTAAAACCTATTGTTTTTTAAAATTATTTTTTCTGATATATATATTTCTAGTATTTCTCAGTCTTCTAGCCATATTGTAATTAAAGTAGTATTCAATTTTTTTAACTTTAAAAAATTTAAAATGAAACCCAAACTTTATTCTGCTTTTAAAAAGTTAAACTTTAACTTTGTTTAATTTAATCTTTTAAAATATCTTATAGTTTCAAAAATCATTTTTATAGATGACTTAGGCATTGATTTTGTTTAAGTTGTCAGCTTCTGTCAATTTGTATCTAAGTCTTTTATTTCTTTGCTGAACCATTTTTCTCATGCTTGCTCTCTGTGTCTCTGTCTCTCTAATTTTGCATTTTGACTTTAGCCTCTTTTTGAACTTAATAGAAAGTGGGGGAAAAAAAGTACTAAATGGTGTACATATATATACCCTTGGCCCTTGAAAATATCTGCTCTTCAGAATGAATCTAATTATTGTTTCTTTATTTTACTCACTTTCTTAAATGACTGCCAAGTCAGAACTGATTGATGTGTAGTAGAGATCTTTTATTTTGCATTACTGAGTTGTTAATGATATATCCTATGCATACACTGATTATAAATTTTGAGGATAATATTCTTTGATTTGCTTAGGTTTACACTAAAAAAGAATTTCATAGTTGCTAGAAAACCTGTCTATCCTTAATTCCCCCTTATGATAAATTTTATTTTTTATAATAGTTTTAGATTTATAAATTACAAAGGTGATAGTACAGAGCTCTCATTTACTTTTATAACAAAGTTTCCCCTATTAACATGTTACATCAACATAGCACATTTGTAGCAGTGTGACACGTTATTGTTATCTAAAGTCCATAGTTTATTCGAATTTCCTTAGTTTTTACCTAATATCCTTTTGCGATTCCAGGTTCCCATCTAGATACCACATGATAGTCAATTGTCCTGTCTTCAACAATTTATGGTTTTTAATGTTTTTTAGACTTTGTTTTTGATGACATTGAAAGTTTTGCCCTGACCTTTTTAAAGAGAATTTATTTTAGGGTTGCTACTGTATAGGAAGGATTAAATAAACAGGTATCTGTATATTCATACATTAAAAGACTTACTTGCTACTTAAATGTGTAATATTCTATTTCTAGAAATATAGATTAAAAGATATGTTTTATTTCTCATTAGATTAAAAAATAATAAAATTTGGATTTAAATGAAAAATGAAACTTGCCATAGTGTAAATTTCTGAATAGCTTCTGTGGGATAAAGAAATCTAGATACTTAGTGATGGTGAGAAATTGAATTTCTTTTCAATGTTTCAATAGGATGCAGGCTTTAATTTGTTTTTTTATGTGCTAATTTCTGATTTATTCATTTTTTCCAATAAACGCTTCATGAATCTGCTGTCTTTTAGAAACTCTAAGGAACAAAATAGACAAAACTTTCTCTCCCTCTGTTGGGGGGAGATAGACAATAAATTAATTTTAGATGGAAGAAAATAAAGGAGGCCTAGAATGAGGGCAGATTTAAGTGCTTTCCCACTGAGCTGCATTGCCAACCAGACTGAAGTTTTAAGTGGAGTTATCAGTGAAGGTCTCACTGGCAAGCTAACATTTGATCAGCAGGAAAAAAGTGAAAGTGTGAGCCATGGAGGAGGTCTCTGAGGGAAGAACATTCCAGAAGAGTCAGTAAGTGCCCAGACTCAGAGTGATGAAGAATGTCCAGAGTACTCTAGAATTAGTGAGACCAGTAGGAAGCTATTGCAGTCATCTAGGCAAACACTGGAGGTAGCTTGAATCTTGATTAGTAACACTGGGAGAGTTTTCTTTAAAAAATTTATTTAAAAATTTGAATATAATCTCTGCCCAGTCTCCACTGCCATTAGTTTAAAGTGATTTAAGCATAATCTGCATATGTTTTGAAGGTAGAACCCCCCCAGATTTCCTCTTAGATTAGATAAAGAATCAGAGAAGGTGCTGAGGATAACCTGAAGGATTTTGGCTGGTGTAACTGGAAAGATGGAGTTGTTATTTACAGACATTATAGGCAAGAGGTTCATATTTTAGAGAGAGATTGAGATGGGGTACAAAGAAATCTGTGTTTGATTTGGGGTATGTTTGAGATACCCATTAGACATCTGACTAGAACGTTTGAGAAGGCATTTGCATGTGAGTCTGACCAACAGGAATGCATATGCTGGATATATGTGTGGAGTGTTCATAGTACCATATGTGATAGTATTAAACCATGACTCTGAAGGCTGATGTATAGCTAAGTCCTTAGTACCTTAAAAAAAAAAAAGAAAGGAAAAGAAGGAAAGAAAAAGATGGTAGAAGATTTTGAAATGATGAGAGATAACTCATTTGAGTAAAAGTGGAGAAATGGCCAGGCATGGTGGTGCATGTCTGTAATCCCTGCACTCAGGAGCCTGAGGCAGGAAGACTGTCATGAGTTTGAGTAAAGTTTGGGTTGCATTACAAGATCTCGACTCAAAAAAGAAAAAAAAAGTGAAATACTTGGGAGGCTGAGGCAGTAGGATTGTTGTGAATTTGAGGAGGCCAGCCTGGGTTACATGGGGTGTAACAGCTGGCTGAGAACATGGGGTGGATATTGGTTGAGGAAATTATTTTCCTGTTGTATCTGATTTCTTATTAAGGGTGAGGTTTGGGGAGGTGTAGTTGGGAGCATGAAATAATTCTCTAGCAGAATGAAAGAATAAATGGATTAGAGAAATGTAGAAATGTTGAGGTATCCAAAAGGCTGCTTAAAATTCTGGTCATGAATTAAAACACGGCTGAATGATTTTTGTGTTCACCTAAATGAGTGTAGGCATGGGTAGGCAGATAGTTTTAAGCAGGTTTGAGGTTTTGATTGATGAATACAGTATTATATAGCATATTTACAGGTTCTAGGGACAGGATTATGAACATCTTTGGGAGGTTATTCTGCTTATCACACTGGAAGTTTGGTAGTAGGCAGTTGGAAATTTAAAATTGAAATACAGGATGAAAGTAGATTTATTTCATAGACCTTTATTAAGTTCACACACTGTGCCAATTACTTTGCCAGATCCTGAGGCTTTAAAGATACAGTTCCTCCCTATTATCTCTTGGTTAAAAGGGGTATACACATGTAAATAAAGTCGATATATAAGGACCACAACTAATGTAGAAAGTAGGCATCATTCAAAATAATTTTCATTGAGAATAAGAGTGGGAAATTTTTCTTCAGGTAAAGAAGATGTGCAAGGTAGTGCTGATGGTACAGGGGAATGAAACTCCCGACCTACTGTGTGCCTGGAATGAGTTTGTGTTCTCTAAAATCGAAGAATGAATTTTAGGAACCACAGAGGTTAAAAGCAGAAATACTTATTGAGAGAAAGAAAGCTTCTGTCTGAGAGAGAGACAGAAGGGGTCCTGAGTGGGTTGCCAAAGATTCTGTCTTTTCTAGGTATTTTTATAGAGTAAAAGCATGAGATAAGGTGGGTCTCAAGTTGGTGAAAACTGGGAACTCACAAGGTAGACCGGCATGAGGTGGGACAGAGCTATGTTTAGGCAATAAGATTAATAACTCAAGTAAAATTGATTAAATTGGAAACATGGGGAATCTAGTCACATAGAAAGTGGGCATTCTTAGAGAGCAGTGACTCCTCCCTAGGGGTTGGAATGGTGACTGAGGACTTTTCAAGGTGATCCAGATTTAATCCCTAAGGGTTATACTTAAGGGTGTGGTTGCATTTGTTTCTCCTTATATCCTGAGATCTGGCCCACAGCAAGAGGTGTGTCTCCTCCAGGTCATCAGACATCTGGTCCTCTGTGCTGACTTCTTTCTTCTAGGGCCTAGGGCTTCCTGACTGCCTATAGTATTTCTAACTAGCTCAGCTGCCTGTAACAGTGCTTTTAGGTAGTACAAATAGTGCCTTATCCCTGAAAAGGGGAGACAGGTTTCTTATCCCTGAAAAAGGGAGCATTGATTCATGTGAAAGAGGAATCAAGTTATAAAACTTTGTACTGCAATATTATAAAGTGAAACTTTGTTATATGATATGTGAAAAGTTATTAGAGGCTTTGAATTTTAATTTAATTCAATTTATTTATTTATTTTGGCCTTGATTCACTGTATAACCAGAGTGGTTTGGTGATCCTTTTGCGTTAGCCTCCCAAGTGGTGAGATTATAGGCATGGGCCACCACTCCTGAGGAGGTTTTCAATTTTAGATTAAGAACATTTTTCTTGGTAATTTGGAGAATGGATGAAGATAAAGCAAAGTTGGAATTTGGAAATCAATTAGCATATTACCTAATATAGATAAGAGTAAAGACTTGTACTAAGTAAAGTTACAGCAGTGTAATTAAGGAGAAAAAAGAGGCTTAAAAGATAATTCAGATGCAGATTGACAGGACTTGATGGCAATTAGATTTGCAAAGTGGGAGGTTAGTGGAGGAGTCAAGATGTTATCTAGATGCCTGCCAAAATTTTGAGATTCACTATAAGGGAAGTGTCTGTGGTTCATGTTCTAAGATATGGTATTGTTTCAGATGAGAATTTGTGAGTGATTCATTGTCTTGCAGTCCTTTTGAAATGTTAAGATTACTTTGTTAATACCGAGCTTCCAGGAGTTAAGGTTGATGTGAACATTGTAGATGCTTAGGTTGACTTAAAAAAGAAGGGATAAGTATTTGCATTATAGAAAACGTTCATCTCAGTAATTGTTGCATAGCAAAATGGAGTTACATGGTTAAATTTTTATGCAAAGTATAAATTTACACAACTTCACAAATAATGTTTGGAAAGCATTTACTATACATATAAGTTATCCAGGTATGTATTTAAATCATTGCTTTAGAAATTCTAGCTTACTTAGCTATTGATTTACTGTAATTTCTGGAACTTTTAAGTTAGTACTGCTAATACTAATAGATGTCACTTGTTAGGTACTTTTCATATGCTGTGGCTAAGCTCTTGTTGATTTTCCCATTTAATCTTTACCACAACCATATGGGTGAGTATTCTCATGAAGAAGCTGAGTTGAGAAATGTCATAAACTTGAAAAGGTTGCATGTGCAATGAAATAAACAGGAGTGAAAATTAAGAAAGTTGAATCTAGAGTCTGCTTTTCATGACTGAACTTTTTTATTGTTAAACTTTGTTTCGTTTTGTTTACTATAACATAGTATTTTTAAAAATCTCATTTTGATTCTGTTTGCTGCATTTTGAATCTAAAAGTAGTAGTCTCGTCCTCATACTTGGTGAGTGTGATTTTTTTTGAATCATTGATCATTGATTATAATATCATGCCATCTCCCAGTCAAATAAACAAGAATCATATTTATAAATATTGCATTGTGTCTCTAGTGTAAAAAGTAATAAGAACTGTAAGAGTAATAAAACCCAAAATATGTAATTGCTACTGTAAAAAAAAGAGGAAAAGAGGGTGTTCTAAAGGATATAATTGCATGTATGTTGAAGTGTGTAAGATGAATGACCATATTACTGTTTTTGTTAGATCATGGAGCAGAACTGTTAATAGTCTCATTGCTTGAATGTGTACTTTGCATGTTTTAACTTTGTAACTTGGACAACTATTTCCAAAATGATAGTATGTAAGTTATCAAGTAATGATTTCTTAGTATTTTTTGTTCTTTTCTTTTTTTTCCTTGGAATTTTGTATTGTTGCTACCCTTTTTCTATCTTGTTTGTTTTGTTTTCTTTTCTTTTTAAATAAAATTTTTAAAAAAGAATTGACATTATGGGTTACTCCTTATGATATTTTGATCAATATACAATGCTTGTAACTCTGTTTTTTGCAGGATTGTATTTAAATGTAGGAAATACTGAATATAAACAGTACTACTGCTTTGTTGAGTAGTAAATACTTTATAGTAAGTAACATAAAAAAGTGTGCCAAATATCTTAGAATACATAAATCTTAGATATTTCTAATTTGAGACTACATAATGTTTTGTTACATTTTACCAAATATAGATTTGGTACCTTGTTGCTAGCTGTTTAAAACTATTCATGACATAGTAATCCTCTATAACCTGCTTTTTGTTGGAGAATGATAAAGCTACATTTGTTTCTGTTCATGACTCTTCTATACCATGTTTTCTTTTAGCCTATATTTAAATCTAGAATTATTAAACCAAGTGTTTGTCTCAGTTACTTTTTTCTTGTTAAGACAAAATACCAGATACTCAAAATGAAGGAAGGAAAGGTTTATTTGCTTTACAGTTTTTTGGGGGGTTTCAAGACACGGTGGCATGGCTGAGGGGCAACCTTTTATGGCGGCTGCAAGCAATAAGAGGGAAAAGGGCATAGGGAAAAGCACATCTCTTGCCTTCCCTTATATTGTGTGCTGGCTACCTGCCCCCAGACGAGTACCAATCCCAGTGCTAGACAACGAGCCAATCACAAACACTAGATTCAGCCACTTCCATGACTGCGTGAGGTTTTGATAGGGGACAATCAAACACAAACCATAACAATGTCTTTTAAGGACTACTAGACATGATGTCCTTTGTCAACTAGTATGGACCTCACCTTTTAAGAGCATATTAGTAATATTAAAAGAGCATGTTAGTTAAATTTTACAGAGGTTTTTCCCAAATCCATTTTGTTTCAAGGAAAAGAAGAAAAAAAAAAACTAAAAATTTTGAAATACGTCAATGGGGGCAACAATGGCACATACATTGGCAGTCTTAAATCTTTGTTCAAGGAATAAAACTCTAATAGCTGTTTTCAGTATAGCCTAATATATGTTAAGCTTTTATTTATATAGATGAAATGTGTAATTTTTGAGATATATTACCTGAAAATTGTCTAAAACTGACATATAGTATGTCATTTATTTTTCAATTAACAGTTGAATGACTTATTTTTCAATTAACAGTTTAAATTACCAAATCTTAATATGATTTTATTGATTCCAGTACCTTTTACACATGTAATGGCTTTCATAATGTTTAACTGTCTATTAAGTATTCATGGTAAGAACTAATTAGATAACCAGCTAATATGTAAGAAATGTCAGGATATGATTAGTTTAGGTAATATCTGATATTTTCTACATAAACGACTTAGAAAATATCAAAATATAAACATGGTTCCACTTATATAATGATAATATACTTGTGTTTTTTTTTTAATTGTTGTGGCTTGTTAGAGACTGCATTAGAAAATTTGTTGGTCCCAGTAACTAAAGGTGAAATAATTTGAATAAACCTAGGAGGGGCATAGGGTATAGCTCAGTGATTCCCTAGCATGAATAAGGCTCCAGGTTCAATTCCAACCCCCCTAATAGTTGTATGAAATCACTGTCATCTGAAACAAGTTTTCAGTAACACACATTGTGTAATCCTCAAACAACTTTATGGGTTAAGAAGTTAATTTTACAGATAGAGAAACAGATTTCTCAAACCTATCTTAGGTCACATAGCTATAACCAGGATTCCAACTAACCCTTCTACAGGGTCTAAGTCCTTAACTAGTACATGAGATTGTGGTAGGCTAAGATGTGACACTAGAGCTATAACTTGCAGCAACATTCCTATGAAAGTGTCAAATGGAGTCCAAGTCTACAGTGTTTTGCTTCAAGAAGTATGCATTTTTACCATTAATGCTAATTAAAATATCTTTAGTTTCAGCTACTAATTCAGAATTTGTGAAAATTTAATGATATGTAAAATTAAAATGTTGTAAGGGCTTCTTTATTTGAGATTTTACTGCTGTCACTCAAGTAACATATTGATTAGATTAGAAAAATGTTAGAATTAAATTTTATATTATTGAGTAGGGGTTGTAAAATATTTTCTGTAAAGACACAGAGAGTAAATGGCTTTGAGGGCCATACGATCTCTCTTGCCACTACTAAACTCTGAAATAGCCATAGACAGTATGTAAACAAGAGAGCAGGACTGTTTTCCAATAAAACTACAGAAACAGACAGAAGTCTGGGTTTGGCACATTTGCTGACTCCTGTTACAGAAAATCTTATACAGTAATTTCCGTAACTAATAGCAAAGATCCATTTGTGAGGAAACTGGGAGTTTCCCTTTTTGAATGTATTGGCAAAAAAGATTTGCTAAACAAAGTAGCAGTAGTGCAACAGAATAGAAATATCATCTAAATAGTAAACAGCACTTTTTCGGAATTTCAATAACTAAGATTATTTCATAATTCTAGAATGAATATATTCACTTCTTAAAAATTATCATTTTTAATCTAGAAAAACAAATGCGCTATTTGGCATTTTCACTAATTCTGATTGTCTTTCTTTCCTTTATCATAAACAGGAAGTTTTAATGTAAAAGGGTATGATACATAATTGGGTGGGTTATTTTATTATATTGAATTTATTTTGATATTGGTAGATGAATAATGATGTGTACATAAACATATGCAGCTGAATTTAGGTTCAGAAACAGAGTACTCTGTTGTTAGTGTTTTATTTTATGGATTCCTTATTATAAGCAATTTTGACTGTGCAGTACCTTTTGGTATCACAAAATTTTAGTGTCGTTTATCATATTGGGTGTTAAATCTAGTGTGTTTATTTTCTCAGAGGTTCGTCAGAGAACAGCTGCTCAAAGAAACCTTTCTCCAACACCAGCAAGCTCTAATCAGCAAGCTCCTCAACAAGTTCCAGTATCTCCTGGACCACCAAAGGATTCTTCAGCCCCCGGTGGACCACCAGAAAGAACTGTTACTCCAGGCCTTCCATCAAACATGTTACTAAGACGTCTTGGATCTCCTGCTACTTCAGTGCCTGGAATGGGTAAACAGAGCACTTAATGTTATTTACAGTTTATATTGTTTTCTCTGGTTACCAATAAAACAGGCTATTTTCAGACAGTATGGAAATGGCATTTCATTTGGAAATAGCAGAGCAGTTATCTGATTAAGCAGGAGTTCCATATTCAATTAGCCATAACTCTTTACAGCTGGCACCTTGTGATACTGAAACCTATTTCTTGAGCTCATTTAACTGTTATGGCTTCTTTGTTTAAATGGCAATAAAACTGTAGTATTCTGTAGTCAACAGTATAACATATCTTTTTATATTCAACTTTAGAATGGCTTCAGATTTATATATAATAGGGATAAAAGAACACTTTTGGCAAGTATTTATGTTCTTTAATCCTTCCACATACCTTTTTTTTGCAGATACATTTTTAAATATAATAACATATTTCAGAAGAAATATTCCTGCATTGTGATGCACATTGTTACTTTCGTTAATACAGATTTTTTCTTTTTTCTAAGTCATGGAACCTTAGTATTTTATGATTAATACTTTATAAACTTCTATTAACATTGCCTTCATATTTCTTGGATTCTCTTATAGTGTGGTATCTTTGAAGGAGATTTTCATTCTAGAGTGCACATTTAGCATAGTATTCCAAGGTTTCTCTTGGAGTGTGAATAGGGCATGGAAATACATAGTGTTAACCATATTCCATAGTTTTATGTGAATTTCCATTAAATGATTGAATGATAATAGTATTTTAGGATACTTAGTTCTAATTTAGATTACTTTTGTATTTCATGACTAATTGGTAACATAGAAATACACTGATTTTGAAGCTAAGAAGTTATTGACATAGGTAATCAGATCATTAATGTCATAAAATCAATTAAAAATCTGAATGTTATTTATGTTAGATTTTTTTTTGCCCGTTTTCCTTCAAAAAATGCAGCATAAAATTTTAGAAGACTGGAGAGTTATTCATTTATAAACAAATTAGGGAAAACTGATTACAAATGAAATGTGTACAAATCTTACAGCTTTTAAAATAACTTAGAAAATTGATTTTAAGTTTGACATACAGTGACATTACTATAAGACAACCGTATTTTAATGAAATCAGTTAAACTGATTGAAAACTATTGTCTTTTAGTTGTTTTCTAGTTAATTTGGGGTACTCATCTTTTATAAATTACAGTTTTGGTTGTTAAGGAATTTATAATTATGTACATTTGTGAATCTACTTTTAAAGAAACAAAAATTTAGCAACTTATATACTAATAAGAGCTGTATTGTACATGCAAGGCTACAGAAGGAACAATGACCTAAATTTCATGGGCATGTAAACACATGTTTTGCTAAAGTTTCTAATTAGTTTGACTGTTTATGTTGTACATTGGTAAAAATATGAATGAGTTGCATGATTTATTATAGTATAGATTAATAATTCATTTTTTCATTGTACCACATTTGTGAAAGAGAATCAATTTAATATGTATTACCACAGAGCTCCCATATGTTTGAAAATTAATAACCAGCAGGTACTTGATAATTTGCCAAGCTATATAAAAATGACCAGTGTTCCTATAATGATTGTTTTCAATGATTGTGTTAATTACTGTTGTCCATAACAGCATGAATGTGAAGGTGTATCATTTTAAGTTATTATTATGCAGGGGTTGATTTAATATACTTTCATGAAATCTATTCTTTTATATATTCCATTTGCTTTGTGGACATGTTCACTTTAAGTATGCAGAAGTAAAATAATGTTGCAAAAGTTGTATTACATGCTTTCAAAATCTAATTTGGGAGCTAGGAATATGGCTCAATGTGGAATGTTTGTGTACCAGATTCTTGGTTTGTGTGTGTGTGTGTGCGCGCGCGCGCACACACACACACACACATTTATTTATTTATTTATTTATGTATTTTTCTTTTGAGACTGGGTCTTGCTATATAGTTCAGACTGTCCTTGAACTTATTGTAGCCCAGGCTGGCTTTGAACTTGCAGTGATCCTACTGCCTAAGCCTCTCCAGTGCTGGATTCCAGGCATGTGCCACCACCACTGGCATTGCCTGTAGTTTAATCCAGTAACAAGTTCTTAATATTACTAATCAAGTATGTAAGATACTGATTACTGGTTATTTGTGCTAATCATGTTCAGTTATCATTAAAAAGTAAGCATGAAGAAGCGTGCCAAATTACGTACTTTTTGGTTTAATCAGTGCTATCGATTAAAGTACATATCTTTTTTATTTCATTTATTTATTCATTTATTTGTAGTGCTAGGGATAGATCCAAGAGCATCGTGCATTTTAGGCAAGTACTACTGAACTACATTGTCAGCCCTGTAATTTTCTTCTTTGGTTTTAGTATCAGAGTAATACTGGCCTCTTAGTTCTTTTTCAATTTTCTGAACAAATTTATATAGAATTGGTAAATTCGTCACCAAATGTTTGCTAGAATTTACCAGTTGAAGCATCTGGATCTGGAGTTATTTTTCTGGAAATAGTTTTATTTTTCTCCTTACATTAAAAAATTCATTGGGGAATTAGCTCAGTGGCTTAAGTGCCTGTATGGCAAGTGTGAGGTCCTAAGTTCAATCCCTGGTACAAAAGGAAAAAAAAAAAAAAAAATCAATTTTTTTTGGGGGGGGGCTCGTTTTGACACAGGGTTTCACTATGTAGTGCAGGCTTGCCTTAGACTCACTATGTAGCCCTGGCTGGTCTCAAACTCACAGTAACCTTCCATCCTCAACCTCCCAAGTGCTAGGATTACAGGGATGTGCTACTATGCCTGGCTTTTTTTGTTTGTTTTTTTTGAAATTCAGTTTCTTTAATTGGAGAAAAACTATGGAATACCATTATACATGAATGGAAGAAGCAACAATTATTGGCAAAATTTTAGTAAATGAGGTTATCTGTTTGAGCTCTGCTAGTATGGTTGTCTTTCATGGAATTTGTTTCATCTAACATGTAATATTTATTGCTGTAAAGTTGCTCATATTCTTTTGTTATCTTTTTAATGTATTTATAGTCTGGAGTTATTCTGTTTCTCTATTTCTGCTATTAAGGGTGCTCAAAATTTTTTTTCCTGGTTAGTATAGCTAGAAATTTATCAATCTTACGGATTGCCTAAAGAAATAAGCTTTTCTATTATATATTTTCTACTTTATTATTTTATTCATTCTACTTTAGATTTCATTTGTACATCTTATTTTGGTTTCTGCCATGATCTGTGCAGCCAAGTTGGGTCCTGAGAGGAGGTGACAGGGAGATTAAGAAAAAAACTAGACATATACTAAAAGGAAAGCTGGGACTGTGTGGGATCTGACCTCTTTGATGGAGAGGCAGGGGCAACCCAGCACAGACTGTGTCTTTATTTATGCACAATAAAAAGGGAGGAAACACGCTACCTGCTCGAAAGTGCAAGGTCTTAATGTTTTACTGAGAATACTGAAAGCAAAGCATTCTCAGAGCTATCTGTGCAATAGTTAACAAGGAGGAACACCAAGGCCAGACGCCTGCTGGACTAGTCTTACTCTAATCCCAACAAATTGTTTACATAGCTTGCCTCTGGCTCAGTTGCTCCCCAACAGGTTTCTTAAGATAGAAACTAAAATCATGGATTTTAGGGTTATCTTCTTTTCTGAAATAAACCCTAGTCTTCTAAATTTTCTTCGGTGCTTCTTTAGCTCTATGTAATAATTTTTGATTTTTTAAAAAATTTCATTCAGTGAAAATACTTTGTAATTTTCCTTTGAATCATCAGTTATTTAGATGTGTGGTGTGTTGCCTCCAAATATTTGGTGGCTTTTCAGATTTTTTTCTGTTGCTGATTTCTAATTTAATTCAATCATAGTCAGAAAGCATACTTTGTATTATTTTGAATCTTCTTAAATATATTGAGAATTGTTCTGTGTTCCGTGTCATGACTTGGATGTTTTCTGTTTGCTTGAAAAGAACATATATTTTATACGTATTAGGGTAGACCTGGTGTTATATTAATTAGATTGTTAGTAGTAGAGTCTTATTCAGATCTCCCATATTGTTGCTGATTTTCTATCCATTTATTTTATCAACTGAGAAGAATATTGAAACTATCAACTGTCATTATGTATTTGTCTATTATTTATGTTTTTATCAGTTTTTATTTCATGTTTTTAGAAACTGTCATGATAACCACATTTGCTTGGGATTATTATTCTACTTGATAAGTTGACTGTTCTGTTACTGTGCAGTTACTTTTCTGTTTGTTTTAAAATTTCTCCCATCTTGCATTAATATAACCACTACAGACTTTTAAAATTTTTTTTTATTTTAAAGAGAATAAAACCAAGCAAAACAAAACAGAACAAAGCCAATCAAAATAAACCAGGGTAAGTGACACAGAGACTTGAGAACAATAGGAAATCAACAATGGTTACCAAATGCCTCCTGCTGTCTTCAAACATAGTAAAAATCCTTCAGACATAGTAAAAATCAAACAAAAGAGAATAGAACCAATAAAAACAAAACAATGAATGTAATACAGGATTTCAAAACAAGACAATAGTAAATCTAAACTAGCTACCATAATATATCTTGTTATCTTTGAAATAGCTGCCCATGCCATCAGATACAATAAAATCAAACAAAACAAAACAAAACAAAACCCAACCCAACAAAACAATGACAATGATACAGGACTTCAAAACAAGACAATAGGGAATCAACAGGGCCCACCACCCACAGAAGGACATCTCTCATAGATGCTACACTGCTTATTGCCATCTTCTGAACAGATGATTAGACCACCAACTTTAGGCTTGCAAAGTCAGTGAAACATTAAACGCTACAAGCATTAAATTGTATTCCACCTCAATATACATCATTGCAGCCTGTGTTTCTCCAGATCAGCTGGTGGCTTACGGCCAGGGGAGCGATTTGGCTCTTCTTGTTTCTCAACCTATGTGCTGGAAGGGGCTGGCATCTGACTCTCCTCCTAGCAGCAGGTGCATGGCACCGATTTTCAGGGAGGGCTTGCTTCTTAGTGACTTGTTCTCTTCCCCTGCAGTCTGTGAATGGCGCTGATTCATAGGAAAAGACTGGCGTCTGGCTGTTCCCCCGGCAGCCCGTGCATGGCTCCAATTTTCAGAGAGGGCTTGCTTCTTGTTGACTTCTACAAACTTATTTTGATTAGTTAGTATATTTATATTTTTTTCTGTCATCTTACCTTTAACTTGTTTATTCCATGTCTTTGATAAAGTGTGCGTGTGTAGACAGCATATATTGATGTCTGCTTTTTAAATCCATTCTGTCTTTATTATGAGGTTAACTAGGTCATATAAATTTAATGACTTATGTCTTTGGTTTTGGGTTTAAATATCCCATCTGATTTTTTCCCCTAATTGTATCATCTGTTCTTTGTAAATAGTATTTGCTTTATTTTCTGCCATCCTCTGGATTATGATTATGATACTTGATAAGTTGATTATGATTATTTTTGTTTTTTGAGACAGTATCCCTGTATAGCTCAGGCTGGTCTCAAACTTATGGGGATCTTCCTGTCTCAGCTTACTGACCAGTGGGATTCCAAGTGTGTCCCACCAAACCTGGCATGGATTATCTATATCTATGTTTATATCTGTATCTACATCTATATCTATATCTATCTTGTCTATCAATCTATTGGCTGCCTTATTAGCTATAAGGTTTTTTTGTGTTATTTTAGTGCTTGTTTTGGGGTTTACAGTATTTATCTTTAAT
Source organism: Dolichotis patagonum (assembly GCA_004027295.1). Lineage (NCBI taxonomy): Eukaryota > Metazoa > Chordata > Mammalia > Rodentia > Caviidae > Dolichotis > Dolichotis patagonum. Next base: position 23,139 of record PVJX010003094.1, read on the forward strand.
TTGCGACAGTTCCCCTTCAAATAATGATACCATTTCACATGGTTTTAAGAATCTAACAATGTATTATGTATCCTTTTCCTGACCCTTTTGATAATATTATTGTATATTTTACTTCTACATACATTACAAAACCCAGAATAAATTATTTTTTCCTTTATTTACTTAACTGTCTTTTAAAGAAATTCAAGTGTAAAAGTCTCCCATAGATAGCCATATGGTAATCATTTCAAATGCTTCTCATTTCTTTGTGTAGATTCAGCTGTCTTCTGTTACTGTGCTCCTTCTTGAAGGACTTCTTTTTAACATTTCTTGTAGTTCTTTTGGTAATGAATTCTTGGAGTTTTGAATGTATGAAAAAGTCTTCATTTTGCCTTCATTTTATTTATTTATGTTATTTATTTTTGTCTTCATTTAAAAATGTTTACATTCAGAATTCTAGTTTGATACTTTTTTTTGGTACATTTTAGATATGCATGATCACATTTATGATAGAGGATTTGTACTTGTGTATGATACAGCTTGATACCCCCCCATAGTTTGATACTTTTTTTCCTCTCAGAATTTTAGAGATATTGTTTCATTGTCTTCTGGATTGCATTTTTTTTCACTGTTGAAAGACTGCTGTTTTCTTATCTGTTTATCTTGTAAGCAGTTCTATTGTCTTGTGATACAAAATTCTGCTTCTTGTGCTTGAGATTTGTTTGACGTTCTTGAATATGTGGAGTTGTAACTTCTATTGAATTTAGAAAAAAAATTGTGTATGATTGTTGTATGATTTCCTTCTCTCATCTTCACACACACACACACACACACACCCCTGTATCTCCTATCTCGCTCTCTTTATTTGACTGATTTTTTTCCTTTAAAATTTTGGCAATCCTTTTTTATGTGTTTATGTATGATTTCTGTTATTACGTGTCTTCAAGGTCTCCAGTGTTATCTTTTTTTTTCTTGTAATGTCTAAATTGTTCACACCATCTGTGAATTTTTCATCCTATACTTTATTATGTTTATCTGTAGAAGTTCATTTGGGATAGTTTTCCATGTTGCAACTTAACATACTGAATCATTCCTCTCGGTTCTTAGATGTATGGAAAATAGACATAATAAGTGCTTCAACATATATGCCTACTAATTTAAGTATCTCTGCTATGTCTGAGCCAATTTTATTTAATTTTTATCCTTATGAATAGTATTTTACTCTTTACTCATGTGTCTAGTAATTTTTTATTTAATGCCAGGCATTATACAGTTTGCCTTATTGGATATTTTTTTTTTCATTCTATTATAAAACTTTTGTCTATGTTTTACCTAGTGATCTGTGTGTTAGGAGATTTTCCACTCTGTTTGGTGAAAATAGGCACTATTTCTGGCCTTGCATGAATACTATTTTCTGTCATCTGTTGTGGGTGGTTTTTCTATTTTTAGGTAGTTTCTTTTTATGTATGCACTAATCAATGGTTTGCTGAATACTCTGGGAGACCTTCTAAAGATCTAAAGATTGTGAATATTCTCTGTGCCTTTTCTTATCTTTGTTGGTATGCTTTTATGTAAATCTGAGGTACCTTGGCCTCACTAGCATGTCTTCTCAGCCATCGGAGACTGCTATATTCTCCTTCCTCACACTACTGCCTAGGAACTCCCTCTAGGCAATAAGCTGGGGCACTTGTAAGACATATCTTGTTTTTGATCTCTGAGACCATTGACCTACAGTACTTGATATCAATTATCTTTAAGTTTGTTACTTTGTGTGTTTTTTTAGTTTGATCCCTGTTATTCCATTATAGTTCAAAGTGGAAGTCTCCTAATTTGTTATTAAAGACTTGTAGAGTTGGGGTGTTTTAAAAATTAATTTGCCCAGAACCTATCATAGTTTTATCTCCTAGTAAATTATGCTGATGGCTTTGACATAGCAGATATGTAAATACATTTTTGTAGTGCAGTATTTTTAATGAAACTTTATTCTACAGAGATTTATAAAAATTAATGTTTTGCTGTTGTCCAAAATTTTTAAAAACTGTTAATAAGCATAGGTAGTTCTCAGTAGTTGAATTGTTTTATATATATCTTATACATATAAACTTGATGTGTATTTTTTATTACCAGGTCTTCATCCTCCAGGTCCACCCTTAGCAAGACCCATTCTTCCCCGAGAACGAGGTGCACTGGATAGAATTGTTGAATATTTAGTTGGTGATGGTCCACAGAACAGGTACTGTTTTGCAAGAGTGGTAGATGAAGGAAAATGAAAAAATTTGTCAGGACATATGTGTGTATATTCAGTAGATGCTCCATAATTTTTTGGCTCCTACTTTCTGATTTTTAGAGCATGATAAAATATTTTTAGCTCTCTAAAATAGTACCTATTTAGTTGTTTAGTTTGGACAAAGTCTAGTTAAAACTGATTTGGAAAAATAATCTTAACTGCTATAAGATTAATTTTAGAGAATTTGAATTATTTCATTGAAACTTTCAAACTTGAAGAGTATAAAAATAATGAAAACCTAGTAAGTTGTAAGAAATTGAGTTTTAATAGGTGCCAGTATAGAATGGTAACACATTTAATATGATGAGAACAACTTACATTTGTTTAACGCTGATAGTTGTTAAAATATTTTTCCACTTATTTTGCCTTTGCCATAACTCTAAGAAGGTAGGTATGATATAAGTACATCATAGTATAGACTTAAAAAAAAATCAGCCAATGTGATACCACACATTCATAATCCAGTACTTGGGAGACTGAGGCAGGATGATAGGTGTGAGTTCAAGACCAGCCTGGACTACATAGAAAGGCCCTGTCTCAAACAAACAAACAAACATACACACACATACACGCCATTGTATAGTAAAATGAATGTTTGACAACTTTACTGGTTAATATAATTTTTAAAGGTACTAGATTTTTATGTTAATGTAGTCAATTATATGTTCAAATAGAATGACTTTTGATGAAGCCATGCATTTGTTGAGTATAGATACAGAGAATAGAGAATGTGTATAAGAACGTGAAGAGGATGGTTAAGAATAACTGAGAAAAGCACAGAAGCCAGGATATACAGAGAATGACTGTTGCTCCAGATTATAAAAAAATGCCTTTGAGGGGGGGCATATTTACTGTAAGATTTCTCAGCGGTTTCAATTATATTCATTGTGAATCTCTATAGGAGTTCTGTCTTTTCCAAACTTAGATGTGACCAGCTATTTGGGAGCTGTCATCCTTGGGTATATACACTGGGAAATACTGAATTTAAGCATTACGTTGTCAGATATTTTTTTGCTAACTTAGTAAAGATATATTCATCTGTTGCTTAGGCTTCTTTTTAATTTGGCTTGTAAATTTTGTTTTTAAATAGTTGATATGTTAACTTTGGTTAACTTTTGCTTTAAGGAGTGTTGTTTATGACATACTAAGTAACATCTAATCTGTTAATGGCGTATTATCTGTGATGGCTAAAATAGCCTCTTTTATGAGCTGTGTCTGCTTTTGTAATTGATGTATTCATTTTTTCTGTTTTATAGGTATGCCCTTATATGTCAACAATGTTTTTCTCATAATGGCATGGCTTTGAAAGAAGAATTTGAATACATTGGTAAGAATTACTGGCAGTTAGATTTAAATATTTTATTCTTAAATATTTTATTCTGTGCCATTTCCCATATAATGATGTTTTATTTTACATACTGTCTCTGTACACATTGGCAAAGCATATTTAATACTCTGAGCAAAGCAGGAAAGACAGCTCAAATTTCTTCTTCATACAATGAACATCTTCTAGAGCAGTTGTTCTCAAACTTTGTGCATCAGAATTACCTGAAGAGCTTTTAAAAATGAGGATTCCAGTACCCACCTATTAAGAGTCTGATACAATGGTTTTGGAGTGAAATTTAAATATCTCATTTTCTTTTAAATTCATAGATTATCTCACTTGCTGCCAATATGAAATACTCATCTGATAAATCATACTTTTTTTAAAAAAATTTTTTAAATTTTATTTAAAGAAAAAAAAACAGAATAAAGGATAGCAACAATACAGAATTCGAAGGAAAAAAGGAAAAGAACAACAACAAAAAAACCTAAGAAATTATTACTTGACAAATTACATACTGATGTCTTGGAAATAGTTGTTCAAATTACAAAGTTAAAACATGTAAAGTAGATATTCAAACAGTGAGACTGTTAACAGTTCTGCTCCACGATCTGACAAAAACAGCAATATGGTCATCCATCTTACCCACACAAATATGCATGCAATTATATCAAATGGGTAAAATTAAACACAACAAAACAGAACAAAGCAGATCACAAGAAAGCAGTGTAAGAGACATAAATTTCAAAAGTAGACAATTGGAGATATTTACTCTCTATCGTATTGACTCTTGTTTTCTTCTAAATAGTTGTCCATATTGTCATATACAGGGAATTCACATGAAACAGCATAGTATGGAATTGATCTGAGCAGGACGAGGAGGGCGTTTCAGGTCTTCAAGACCAGACAATAGGGAAGCCAAGAATGACTGTCATAGTGTCTCTCATTCTCCTCAAAACAGCTGTCCACACCTTCATGTGTGTTGAACTTAAACAAAACAAAACAAGCTAAAATCACTTTGAACAAAGAGTGATAGTTTTGCTGGATTTCACATCATAACATTATGAAATCAGCATTGGGTACTGTAGTGTCTCTTTCTTCAAAATAGTTGTTCATTTCAACATGTGTTATATAATTGGTTCTTATAAACTGTTTATAAGCTCTACACATGCATGAGTCTCTACATGTATATCTATCATTTCTGTATTAGAGAGAAAAACAAAACAAAGCAAGATAAAACAAAACAATTCCTAGAAAAGCATGAAGCAAAAAAGTCATGTAAAACCGCAATACAAGGTGATCTACAATGGTTACCATGATGTCTTAGCAGTATATAACAACATTAATAAAAACAAAGCATTGGAGACATTAAGACTTCAAAAGCAAGTAATAATCAACCAGAGTGGGTATCTTAGTGAATCTTGTCATCTTTAGTGTAGTTGCCTATACTCTTAGACTTGATGCTATCAATCATGACAGATTTAAATAAAATCAGTCAATACAAAGTAGCAATCTAACAACCCAGATTCGAATAAGACAGTATAAGTTATAAAGGGCTTCAGATTAAGTTGATAGGAAATTAGGGATGATTACCATAATATGTCCTCTTATTTTTGGGATAACTGACGATGTCCTCAAGTCTAGTGTAAGTAGACAAACTGGAACAGCACGTAATCCATCCAAGCAGTGATGAGAATAATGTAAATTTCAAATCTTGTTACCCAATTAACAATATCCTCTGCCTCCCTTTTTTAGACAATTTCTCCCCTTTCATTCCCATAGGGTGTGCTGCTTGTTTTGGGTCCTACTGCCTCCCTATATAGAGCATCTCAATGGACCCTGTCTCCTGATCTACTCTGCCTGTGTTTCTCTCTGTTAATATTTCAGGACCATTTTTACTAGAGATTACAGCCAATCTTCTCTGCCTTATTTCTGCTATTCTGTTTTTCTGCCATTGGTAGTCTATTTTTCCGTTCCACTCCACTGTCTGCCCCGTTCACTGAGGCCTCTCTGCCACTGTTCCTGAAATGCTCGTATTCTTTTTCTCTCTCCCTAGAATGTCCTTCAGTATTTTTTGTAGGGTTGGATTGGTGGTCACAAATTCTCCAAGTTCCTCTTTTTCATGGAAGCATCTTGTTTCTCCATTAATTTCTAGAGAGAGTTTTGCAGGATACATCAATCTGGGCTGGAGGTTGGTCTCCTTCAGGGCTTGAATTATTTCACTCCAAGCAAATCATACTTTTGAACTAAGACATTCTGCATTTTTTTAAGCAAATGAAGAGGTTTCTGGATTTTAAAACATCTAATGATTCTATTCATTCATTTAATTCAAGTTCAGTAATATATTTGAATTATTATTAATATCATTTTGCTATCATTGACCTGCTATTTAACTTGTCAAGATATTCCTGCCTTAAAACTAGTGTTCTAATAATCATTAGGAAATATGCCATGAAATTAGTTTTGATTAGAATACCAAACATAATATTATTAAAGTAACATCCATTTCACAAGGTATAAGTTACTTCTGAGATATTCTCAACTATTTTCAAAAGTAGTCTTCTGAGTTACCTGTTGAATATTTGAACTTTCTTTGGTTTGTGATTTTGCTTATTTTTTAAAAATTCTCTGCAGCTTTTCGATGTGCCTACTGTTTTTTCTTGAATCCTGCAAGAAAAACCAGACCTCAGGCTCCAAGACTTCCAGAGTTTAGTTTTGAGAAAAAGCAGGCAGTAGAAGGTTCAAGTTCAATTGGTCTTTTGCCATCAGAAAGTATGCTTTCATCAGAGAACCAGTTCAGTGAAGGTATGAATTTGTCAGTTAAGTTTTTTGTCTCTTTATAATGTGTGCTGTTTAACAATATTAAGAGCATATTGCTTACATATAACAGTGGATTAACGTATCATTTTGTAGCATGTGTATGTTCAGCTGTTGCTCTGATGGCCTCCTGTGTGGTATGATATGTATGTTTGTTTGTTTGTTTGCTTGTTTTGGCTTTTGAGACAGGTTCTCACTTTGTAGTTCAGGCTGGCCTTGAAATCACCTTTGTAGCCCAAGATGGCCTTGACTTTGCAGTGATCCTCTTGTTTCAGCCTCCTGAGTATTTGGATTACAGATATACACCACCACAACTGGAAATGTGTTTTAGTTTTAAAATACAAATTTTAGCGGTTGGGGATTTAGCTCAGTGGGTTCAGTCCTCAAAACCAAAAAAAATTTTTTAAATGTAGATGATATTGTGATGAGCAGCATTTGGCACCAGCTATGTAAAAGTGGTATAAAGAGTTAGCTCTTCTAAAAATCTGTTGGGAGATTTGACTGGTAATGTTTTCATGAAGTTATTTTTAAATTTATCCAAGCAAAGTAGATTATTAAGAAATTATAAGGACAAAGTATTTTGAGGGGTTACGATTAACATTGATATAACAGGTAATTGTCTGCCACTCAAATGGATTACCAGAAAGCAAAGAAAATTACCAGAAATCAAAGAACTATGGAACTGGAAGGTCATCTTTGCATTTTTTTGGATGACTATATCAGTAAGACTGTATTCTATTGAAATGGTTTATAGAGGTTCATGAGATTTATCTTTGATATAAAATCTAACTTGTCTTAAAGAAATAGAATTTGTCTGCACTTGTGTTTTAAAATTCACCTTGCCATTCTATTTTAGGAATTTTTGAGGAAGTTTCACAAAAAAGTGCTTGCAAGGGTAAGATAGAAGGTCTGTTAATAATCAGCTATTTATATTATTAATATTTGGTCAGGATATTTGGTCTTTGTTAATTGCCTTAATTATGAACATTGCTAAAATTATGACACAGATCATGATATTTTGGTGCTCTATCTGGTATAGCATGTATATTGGAAGTTTAGTTCACAATTTATTTAACAGTCAGTATTCATCCTTTTAATTTCTAGGAATTACCGTTTGCATATATTTGATTTCTTCTTAAAAGCACTAAACATGACAAAATTGGCTTTAATGAGAGTATTACATGAAAGCAGTTTAAGATGCCAGAAATTTAGTGTGAGAGCTAAAATTCTTTTTAGACTTTGAAGAGTGAACCTAAAATGTGTGTTGAACTAGGCTTGGCTTTCGGCTTACTAACAAATACCAAGATGAATTTGAATATGGATAGTTATGACTGAGGCCTGTGTACTTCCGACGCTGGAAGAATTCATTCATCTTCTTCAAGTCTGCAACGTCAACTCCAAACAAAGTCACATTTTTCTCTTTTGCTTGTCATGCTCTGAACTGCATGCTGTCACATGCAAACCATCTGCCTTGCCATTGCAGCCTCTTGGAACTGAAAATTAAAGGATTTCATACCGAAGATGGTTAGAGGAAAAATTGAAGTCCTTTCCATGAGTAACCTTGCTTATGAAAGCTAAAGTGAATACTTGAAAGCCAATAGTTGGGATTAAAAAAACATTTTAAAAAGAAAAGAACAGAAAAAGCACTCAAGAAAATAAAAAGTTTTATAATAGGTCCCGTGCTTTATTTCTTCTGCTAAGGTCAAGATGGATAGATAGCAAACGACACCCAGCTGTACCTTTCCTTCTCATCTAATCTAGGAGGAGCAATACCCCAGATGTCTCATTTTCTGTCTGAACTCTCCGGAATGAAGTCTAACTGGCTCAAACTCAACCCTAATAAGGTAATGATAATAAGAGAGATCAAATTTGAGGCAGGGTCTGATGAAACTGAAGCAGCAGTTCCATTCAGTTAAAGTCATTTCTAGAGTAGTAACAGCTTTCTTTCTTCTCTTTGGATTCACCCAAATGGCCATGAGCATCTCTTTCTTCTTTGGCTTTCCAGAAGATGGAAACTTTTTTCAAAGACTCCTGTCACCACCTGTGATACAGTTATCACTTCCAAGCTGGATTCTTTTAGTAAACAAGTGGAAGTATTTCAGATGATATCATCTCATTTGTCTACTCTTTACCAACAGACGATGTTGCTGGAAGCTTAGATTTCTGATTTCTTCAGTGATATAGAAAATTGAGGACTGAAAAAAGAAAAAAGCACTTACTTTAATTTTTGTATTCTGAAATAGGTTTTTGATAGCAGCAGAAACTAAAGATTAGGTTACTGAATTTATAGATGTACCCAAAAGGTAACTTTCTTTCATCTACACTTTTCTTTCAACAAGTATCGATAACCATTTGTATGAATGATCTAGAATTAATAGAAGAAACTTTTTTCCTCACTCTGTGACACAAGCCTTTAAAGTTTTTTGCCTGGATTGTGATATTAGAAGGTTTTGACTTAGAATGAGGTGCAAGACTTTTAGAATTTCTGGCATACTCTTTAGAACAACACATGGAATCTTGAAAGGTTTTCAACAAAGAGAACTAGAAGAAATTTCTCCCATAAATTGTTCATTTGAATTTATAATTTTTTTTCTCTATAGCTGTTGGTAACAGAAAAACACAAGAAATGAGGGTATATGGATTATTTATTCTATCTGAGAGCACGTAAGATATAGTGTGCAAAAAAAAAAAAAAAGAACTGCTTTTAGATCCCTGTTTCTTTTATGATTAATGAAGTTCAGTAATACTTGATTCTCTGCTAAGTACCATTAAAGTGGTTTATCAGTTTTGCCTTTAAAAAATATGCTTTCTAAAGTACATGACACATAGCATTCTTGTTAATGTGGTAACCTTTTTCTGCATTGTTAGTACACTATTAAAGTGATTTATTTTTTTGGTTAGCATATTTTAAAAAGTTAACATTTCATTTCCATTGTTCTGTTTTGTTTGTCTAGGTCTCATGTAATTATTTTGGTAGAAAATAGCTTTTATACAATTGTAAATAATAAAACTCATGGTATCTAAACAAAACTATTGAAAAATAGTAAAACTATATATGGCAAGAATTTCCTTGGCTCTGATTTCTGGTGTTTCTTTCATTTCCAAAAATACATTTGCCACTAGGTTACGTTAAATGAGGGAAAATTCTGCTTTTAGTATTTTTGTTGTAATGCTCTTTAAACTTATGTGATAATGAACATTTTGTTAAGTTTTGTGTATTTATCAGACCTCCCAAATTTATGCCTTTTAAAATATTTAATTATGTTCAGCTTTCTCAAGATATCAATTTGCCTGTTGCATGTCTTTTAAATTTAAAATTCTGCTGGGCTTCTGACTACTTTATCTAAAACAACTCCACCTAATACTTAGGTTTTATCTCATTGCTTAATAATGAAACAAATAATGCTTAATTTGTTCACCAGCAGTAAATAATTAAGTGGTATTTTGTGTTGAAAACTAGGTATTTTCTGAACTGTATTGACTCATTGGGTTGAGTTGGAATGGTATTCATGCCTTTGTTCATTAAATGTTTGCCTTTTTCTGTAAAACAGGAATTCTTATAAAAACTACCTTGTTTGAAACCTATGAAGTCGAAGACAAGTTGTCAATTTTAATTTAATAATGTTCTTTGTATACATTTATAAGTCTTACACATAAACTGAACATTGATGTATTAGGAAAGGCCTTTTTTTAAAAAGGAAGGTCTTTTTTAAAAATGGTACAAGAGATTCAACCCACAGTCATGTATGTGCTAGGCAGTTACCGTGTCACTGATCTGTATCTCCAGCCCTTTATAAAATTTTATTTTGAGACAAGGTCTTGCTAAGTTAGCCAGGCTGGCCTGGTATTTGTGATTTTCCTGATTCAACCTGGGATTACAGACTCCTGGCTAGAAAGGTGAAATTTTTATGTCAGCAAGGCAAAAATAAATGAAGTTGTTTTGCTAGATAATTTTTTATTTTTTTAGAAAATTAAGAGATAGGGTTAAAAAACTTAAAGGTATGAGGTAAAACGCTTACTTTTTTTTTTTGCATGTGTATAGTTTATAGGGGAAGCAGTGGTATTTGTTGTTCAGTTACATGAATTTGACTGGTCTGAATTGAGATTTTGCCCAAAAAACTAGTTGCTGATTGATTTTCTTTTGCTATTTGGTAGAAAAAAACTTTTTCTATCAGTAATGTTAATGTGGGGAGGGGCAAGAGTAAGGAAAGAAATTCCATTTTATTTCATTTTCATTTGTGTTCATTGTATCCCATTGTGTTACAGTGTTTTCTTTGCATTATAGATGCCAAAGTAGATTAAATTTTTTTATACTGTTATTTTAGGTGGCCAGATTTAGACCCCTTAGTCTTTAACTGGGTCACAAGGCAAAAGTAGGCCTTTTATTTAGTGAGAACACAAAGCTTGGTTTTTCTTTTAGTATCTTGTAGAAAAATAGTGTCTGAAATGTATTTTGTATTACTAAGCTACTTTCATCTACAACTTCATAGGAAAAATATACTGTTTTTATTGACTAATCAAATGATTCTCTGCCATAGAAATAAGTTCGTTTGGAGTAGGGCATTGTTAGTCTTACTATAAACCTCTGAGGTTTAGTTCTGAAATTGATACGCAGTTTTCTGTTCATCTTTTATACCTTGTTTATTTATTTTACCTAGTTTGTTTAGATCATGTTTTGTCTTAAACATGGAATTGACTTCTAAACATAAAATACATATCTCATGCAGACCAACTGATGTTTGCAGTATAGGCATGTCATATACTAAGTTTTTTGTATTGTTATTACTAGTGGTTTTCTGAAAATCAGCCCAATAAAAGAAAATTAGTTATTAATAGGCTATTTGATTATATTCAAGACCTACTCATCATTTCACCATTTTTTTTAGTCTTCTGTATATTCTCTGAAGTACAGTATTGACTAGAAACTTTGTAGCACATGACATTTCTTTGAATTTATATATTATAGACATTTTAAACTTTCCATACTCTTCCCACTTTGTATTAACTATTTTTTTTATAAACTAAGAATTTTTAAATTGGCTTTGACTAGTTAAGTATCTGTTTCTGAAAATAGTAATATCACAAAATTTAATGTGATAAACCTTGCACTTTGATACTGCTTGCATTTTAGTATATATCGAAGCAACCTGTTAGAATTGTGATAATCTGTGTGTTCCTATGTTCACTTAAACATGTTTATTGGTGAGTTGCATCCTAGAGTCTGAGCTCTTTTTTTTAATTGTGTGGCTTTATTGTTATGTTTCGGAAACTTTACTGAACAGATTATAAAATTTTTGCTCATCAAGTATTGCTTTATGGCTGAAGAATTACGGAAAACAGTGACACTTAAAATTCTAATCTGGATAAATTCTATGAGGGTAGAATTAGAAATGGTTAGCACTTCTTAAGTTTTGCACAGGTTCAACTTGCCTTTGTAGCAGAAATGATTCATACCTACCTGTGGAGTTTTATTTGCCTTTTTGCTTTGCCTTTCTGCCGTGAAACATTCATATAAAACTCAAGTGACCTACTGCTTTTCTACCTTGATTTTTGTTAAGTGTCCAAGTGGTACAGCAGTACCATTTTAAGCTTCACATTAAGACACAAGAAATATTTTTATGATATTTGTCACAAATATGGTTTATGAGTATTCCTTCCTACTTTTTGTGATCCTATGAAATTTTCATGCTGTGAAATCTCATTAAATTGTATGTCTCCAACTGGAAATTTAGACTTTTCATTGTATATATTAAAAGGAGGAAGGTAGTTGTAATTAATTTTGTAAACTTAGAGTCCAGAACATAATACTTTAAAAATATATTTAAAGCTGTGGCATGTAGTGTGTGACAAATAGATAATTTGTTTTTGTTAGAACTCATACAATAAAACCATGAATTTCTAAGACTTCGATGTTAACATGAATATAGTGTGTAATTTCTTTGCCAAACCATTATATGTTGCAAAAAAAATTTTTACAGGAATTTGACTAAAACTTTTTACTATGTAGATTGGCTTGCCACCCAGATTTTTTGAATCAGTAACATTTGTAGTAGAATCTTCTATGAGGCTAGGAAATATCTACTTTTTTGTTTGTTAACTGATGTGGCTTAACCAGGTTTCTTTTAGAGTATTAATTGCTGTTTATTATGACAACAGAAAAAATACCTCAAAACTGTTATTTTTTTATCACTGAGTTGAAAATAATGTGGCCAAAACCTTGTGTGCTTTTGTCATCTCCTCATCTTGTTCTTTAAACTTTAGAGAATTAAAGGCAGTTTATTTAATAAACTTGTTATTATTAAATTCTTGTTAAAGAATTTACATTTAATAACACTCAAAAAGTAAATTTTTAAGTCAAGATCAAGAACCTTACTTGCCTTCCTTTATTCTTCGTAGCATGCTAGGTACATAGCATATTCTACTTCAGAGATTTAAATACCAAGGTCTTGCAGAGAGGTAATAGGAGATCATGGCTTTGGAAAAAAGCCTGGGAAATCCTGGCTTCCCCAGTCCTTGAATATAGAGATACACAAGGATAGGAATGCACCACCTAAACACACACCTGTGTGTGCATGTATACACACACATGAAAGTACGCTTTGAAATATTGCTTCCAAGCAGGGCTACTGGGATACAGTTCTTTGAAGAAATCTGACCTTATAAATATGGTACATGTGTGTGCTGTACTGTTGCTTACAGCACATGATTCTGTTGGGACTTTTGACTTTTGGACATTCAACTTACAAATGTATCTTTAGGAGCTTAATTTGTATGGAAATATGAAAAGTATGGTTATGGACTTAATAAAATATTTTTTTCTTCATATAACTCATAAATAGCATCCATAGAGGATTCAGTACTTGCTTTAAATAGCATCCATAGAGGATTCAGTACTTGCTTTAAAAGATTTGAATGGGTTTGAGATGTAGCCCAGAGGTACAGCACCTTCCTGGCATAGATGAGGCTTGGAGTTTAAGCTTCACTACCGGCAAAAGAAGGAAAGATTTTTAAGCATATCTAGACCATTCTGTTGTGTGTGTATGCCCATGTGTGTGACTGTTTACCTTTTACTTGCCTTTTTTAGCAGTTTAACATTTGGAAGTTCCTCAAATCTTGAATCTCTGTCTTTTCAGAATCTTTAGAGGAACAAGATATTCTTGATAATAGTACAGAGCAGACAGATGACAAAATATCACCTACAGAGCAGACACACCAACTGATTGACAAAGCATCTGGCTTAGAGGAACTAGAGGAAAAACAAGAAGAGACTACGAATGAGGAAACCTCAGGAACTGAAGCCAAATCAACAGTTCCCACAGTGGATCCTACTTGTGATCTTGAACTAGGTGGAGAATCTTTGATGACGAAGTAGTAAATCTTTCCACGTGCCTTCAACTGAATATTTGTTGTCTTGTTAATGTCAGTTTTTACTTTTTTGATGGTACTTTAAAAAAACGTGTATTTTTTCTGCTCCTCTAAGTATATGCTTTGTATCATTTAAATTCAGATCATTTAGCAATTTCAGTATGTCAGAGTTATATGTACTGGATGCTAAAATTATAAGCAATTGATATCAGTGAAGTAAAATCTTTTTTGAACATACAAAGACCAACACTATTTAGACAGCTTTCAGATATTTTATGTTCATTCTAAAAGTCAGAACAAAACAAAAAGAGCATTCTTGTTTTCTACACGTATTATCTGTAAATAATACTATTTTGACATAGGAAGGACTTTGGTTAGGAATAATTTCTCTAATAGTGTTTAGGAATAAAAATGCAATACTTTGTTATTGAAAACAAAGTTTTAACTCTTGAGATATTGGCCAGTGGGGAATAAATTTCTACTTAGGTGTTTACATTAAATGAAAGTTGTAACTAACTACTAGACGTTGGTACGAACTTGCAATAAGAATGCAGTTGAACAGTCAAGTGCAGTGTTTCTTTTGATGTTTTTTATTTTGCAGCTGGGCCAAAGGCACATGATGTATATAACTAGTTTATGTTTACATATTAACATACAGGAAATATATGTGCACTTGACTGTACTTGAATTCTTAGTATTATTTATACTTGTTACATAATGATGATCCATGAGTGAATTTTGTGCTCTGTGTGTATTTTATCAAGGAAATAAAGATAATGTGGTAGCAATTTATTTTTGTTATACATCTAGACTTCAAATAGTGTTTTGGTGGATGACTTGGCTAACTGAAAAATTTTAGGAAGAGCTTCACAGTATGATGAATTTATTTAGAGCAAATTATGCTTTTTATTTAGATAGCAGTACAAATGAGAGGTTAGAGCTTTTAAATTCTGGAACACTTCAGGCTGTTAGTAGTATTTTTTTCTTTTCTTTTCCTTTTTTTCCCCTCTTTTTGAGGCAGGGTTTCACTGTGAACTTTGAACTCCCTTTGTAGCCCAGACTGGTCTCCAACTCGCAATGATCCTCCTGCCTCAGCCTCCTGAGTGCTGAGATTACAGGTGTGCACCACCACACCCGATTGTAGTTTTTAATTTTGAGGAGACAAATATGCTTTGCGAGACTATGCAGTTAATTGCTAGTAGTTCATCGAATTAAATAAGTGTCTGTAGGATCAAGTAGGAAAAAATGTTGACCCAGAATGGTAATTCTTAGAATCTACCTACTGGGTGGCTCTCTGTTTATCTCTCTTCTCAAATATTACAAAAAAAAAAAAAAAAAAAAAAGTCAAATAATGCCAAAGGGAAGAATATATAGGGAGAGTTTGGTTAATGTTTTGGTGTACACAGTTTATTAAAAGTTGAGTAAAACTTTTATTATTTAAAATTCATTTTTATGACAATATCACATATCTGAGGGATATTTCTAAAGAATTCAATCTGTTAATAATCTTGAGGTAACTGTGTAGTAGATACAGTTTTTAAACATGTGAAACTCAACTTCATTTTCGGTTCTGTAATCTTGGACAAGTCACCCAGCCTTACTGTAACTGTTTTCTCATTTGTAAAATGGAAAAATAATACCTGTTTTTAGAAGTATTGAGGCGATCAAAAATAATTATATATTTGAAACTGGTCCCTTACTGATAATGAATGTTAAGTAAGTAGCATTTGTTATTATTGACATCTTTGTGAAATATGAAAGGGGCTATAAATCTTTCTTCTGGCAGATAAGGAAATTAAAAAATAATATACACATGCAATTAATTTATCAGAATGAAGCCAGTTTCTTCCATCAGCTTCACCCCATATATGTATATAAATGCATAGACTGAAAAACCAGGAAACTGATACTCTGGAATATAATTATTTTAAGAAGAATTTCATGTGTGTGTGTGTGTTATTGACCCATATACATTTTAGCAGTCTTATTATAACATTCAGATTCTAATACGCATTGCTTGAAAGTGAATACCTCAGAGAAACATAATTGAATGATAGAACCAATCAGATACTATGAGAACTATCTTAATGTGGAAAAAGTTAAAAACAGTCTTTGTACAATTAATGCACTGGATAATGTGCTTGTGATTGTATAGCATCTTTCATAATAGAAAAGTTTATTCCGATATAATTGTAATAAATAATTAATGGCAGAAAGAGTAGTAAAATGTCCAGTTTTTGATTAAGAATAGTATTAATGAAGAAAACTGAACTATTAAGTACTATTAGTGAGGGTGACTGTAATTTTCCTATGTGACTCAACAGATCATCACCAAACACTTGTCCTCTGTGCTCTGAGTGCAGTCTGCAAACATTGTCTTTTCTGTCCCCTTTCCACTCCTATCTGTGAACTATAGACATGTGGGCCTCATCCTTTTGATTCTCTGGCCATGCTAGCTCTTTCACATTTGCCTATTTCAGCTAAAACTTTCTGTCCTCAGAAAGAATGCTCTCCTAAACTCCATATATGATGCTGGCCTCTGATTATGGATTGTGTCATGACACTATTTCTCCTCATTGTTCTTACCAGTTTTAAATTGTTTTGTCTATTCACTTATTGTCTTTGCAGCATGAAGCCTATAATATGTAAACAAGACTGTAATAATGTAACCAAGGGTCTAATTTTTACATCTGTGTCTTAAGAGCCTTGTACAGTGCTTTGCTTATTGTGTGAATGAATAACTTCATTGCTAAGTCCAATGAAAAATTTCAGTTCTTATTTCATTGCTTAGCAGTTTGAATTTATTGAGTGCTTCCTGTGAAATGAGTTTTCTTTTTCCTTTTCTTTTCTGGCCTCTTGCTCTCAGTGTCCTTTGCAGACTTCTCCCCTGCACAACCTTTAAATAGTGGTGCTCCCTAGGTTATGCCTATTGTTGCTTCTTCATACTGTATACTGTTTCTCTAGGAACTCTCGTCAGTGCCCGTGGATTTAATTGCTGTTACTCTCTGAATGTTAAATCTTTATTTTTGGTCTGTTTCCTTCACAGCTCTCTCAATTGATGTATTAAACAAAATGAACTCATATTCTTCAAACTTTCTGTGTTTTTCATCTACCAAATAGCACATCTATTAAAATCAGAAATTAGAGTTTGTTCAGTCATCCCTTTCCTTTATATCGAAACTGTCCATTGCTATCTCCTAAGCATCTTACATTTGTAATCTCATTTCTCTAACTCACATTGCATTAATAATGATAATAAACATTTGCATTATTCTACCAGGCAACATGATAATTGCTGAGTATGATTTTATTTGTTATTTGGCAGCAGTCCTATGATCTGTGCATTAACAAAAACAGCTATAGAGAGTATAAACAACTTGCTCAAAATTGTACATCTGGTAAGTGGAAAATCGAGAAATTGAATATAAACAAATGGCTTAAGATATATTATTACTACTACTGTTACTATCATTACTGTATTCAGTGCTGGGGATTGAACCTGGGGTCTCACACATAAGTACACCCACTCTACATCTCTACATCTCTACCCCTTGAAGCCCTTATTCTTAATTACCATTGTACTGCCCTCTAATTTATGCTTCCACCATCACTGTAGATTGTTAAAGCTGCTTCTTAACTGTTTCTCTGTTTTGTGTAATGCAGCCTAGTGAGTTTTCAAAAATGGGAAATGAATCATGCCAGACCATTGTTTAGATCCTTTGTGGTTCCTCACTGTTCTTGGGATAAGGTCCAAATGTACTTACAGTCACCTAAAAAGCCCTGTATAACTTTGCTCCTAGTGACCTCTGCCATCAGTTTTAATCAGCAAGTCCTATCACTTCCCTTCAATTACTCAGATTTTATTGTAGCTATTCTAATGTTTCCTGTATATAGTATATAGAATTTTCCCTAGTGCCTCAGCCTTCTCAAGTCCTTCCACTAGCTAATTTTCCTACTCCTAGACACATGGAGCATTGAAAACCCGTTTGATAAATTTTGCTGCTGCTGCTTAAGCTGTTCCCTTTACAAATTTTTTTTCATCCTGTACATGTTGTATGCATTCAGAACATATTACCATGGAGAATATATTGAATCAGGAGGCTGATAGCTTTGTGCATGTGTGTAAATGTGCATGTGTTGAGAGATTCTGATAATATAGTCTTCATTATATATCGTATGCTGAGTTTCAGAAATGCTAGATGATTAAGTCATTGGCATCCTGGACACTGAGCCAAGCTAGAACTTAGATCTCAACTCAGTGCTTTGTTGTAATTTTTTTCCCCTTGATCAGGAATCAAACTCATGACCTTGTGCTTACCAGGCAAGTGCTTGAGCTGCTGAACTAAATCCCCGGCCTGCTTTGTTTCAAATTTATTAAATTTCTAAATTTATTAATCTACTGACAAGCATATATACACATATATAAATATATAAAAGTATATTTGCTAAAAACATGAGAATAATAAGTACAGAATTAACAATCCGTGAACTGTTATATTGTCTAATACCTTTCCTCAAAAATTAGTCTCTATTTTCCAGTTCAATACTATTTTAAAATACCTTTTAAAAATCATTTAATTGATTGGATAGAAGGGATCTTCCTAAATTGCCATTGATCAATGTGCCTTTTCATGAAACTTTGATTACACTTAATTTTCCATTTCTGCTGTTGAGCTCCTATTGTTTGTACTATTGGTGGACTTAGAAGAAAATATCAAGTTGTGTCTGGTTTTATAGTTCCATGTTATTTGATGCTTTTTAAAACAAATTCCCTACACAACTGTATCAAGTATTTATACCTTCTATTTTTTGCGGGGGGGGGTGCTCAAACGTAGCAATTTGAAGTACTCTGGGGAGATTAAAAAATATTCTCAAAAATCTCCCTCATAAATTAGATTTTAAAATTCTTATCCAGGATTCTTTGAGAACAGGCCAAATCTTAAGCTGCCAAAGACTTTTACCAGATCTCTGGCACTTGATTTAGGAAAACTGGGAAAAATAATTTATTTTGATGGAAATAAATATGTCTGAGTTTCAACGGTGAGAAAGTAGAGAATTGAATGAGCATTTTTTGGTTACCTACTCGTGGCAGTCAGGCACTGTGCTATAGGTACAATCGCATACATTGTTTTGGAGCTCTCCCAGTGACTCTGATCAGGTAAAGAAAGATTATTTTCCAATGAGAGAGAGAAGATAAATTTGAACCTAGGATCTTGTAAATTTTTGCTCTTTTTATTACCAGCGAGTACTCTACTTCTTAGATAACTGAAAGAAGTCTGTGGTTTTTCATATTTTTTGTGATAACTTACTTCAAGGTGTAGGAGACAACCTGAGCAACTCCCCTTGAATGCAGAACAATTGCCTCAGCATTAGTTAACCCGAATCCCGTCTTCATGTACTGATGTGTACAGAGCTAGTTACGCTATTTCCTTCTCCCTTCACGTGGCCCTAAGCAATTCAAATAAAGCCAGCAAGGGTACTGATGTGTTATCTTTAAGGCCAGCTGACAGCTTCCTGTTTCCTCCCACTGCGTTCCCTATAAATTGTTGAACGCAGCAGGGTGGCAAAGCCAAATAGCTCCTGGGTCAACTGGTAGGAGCCTCAAACTAAGAGGCTCTGACTTCGCAGTGCACAGGATTTACATATCAGAAACTGAAGCCACAGCCTCCTGAATTCATTCATAGGCTATCGCAATCAAGTTATGCAGTCTGGTCTTTCCGCATATCTTTTCTCCCTGCATGTTGCAGAGATGCTTGCTGTCTGCCTGGCTAGCTCAGCTCACCTTGCTCATGTAATTCCCATCCTGTCACTTATCCTTGAACCACTCCCTTCTTCACAAGATTAGTTCTGAGAGAGGCCTTTTGTCTGCATATCCTCATGTGGAACAGGCTTAGGACCCCATGGCTGCCCATAACTTTGAATATGTCTTGATGTCTACTCTTGCCATGGGTTGCATTGGAGGTGGTAGATTGAATTTAACTCACTGGAATTCCATTGACATTTCTGTGGGATTACAAGTAGAACTTTCTGGATTGTGGGGTGGACTGGAAAAGGGATTACAATATACAGTATTTGGATTACAATATAGGGTAAATTATCTTACTTCAGGATAGTTTTTTTTTCCTTAATCTCACATTTGTCAGACTTCACACACCCTCTATTGGAACACTTCATAATGATATGAAAGGAGGACCATATTTCCTGGGTACCTGGCTTGGTACCAGCTGCATATATTATATCCTTGGAACCTAATAAACAGAAGAAAATATTACTGGTAGCATATGCATATGTAGGGTATATGGGTTAGGAAATGTTGATGTAACTAAAGATTTTGCAGTTTGGAGAATTTTTTAAATCTCAAAATTTTTCAGTTACTGAGCAGGAGAAACCCAGATAACTTTTTCCTTACAAACCTTTAAAAATACTGATTTGCTTAACAGCAAACTCTAGGCAGGTTACATGGAAGCTTTTCAGAATTTTAATCACCTTTCCAGCCTGTTTCCCACTTCTTGCCCACTTTGGTCACAAATGAGTATTTTGTATTTCTGAGTGATACGCACTGCTCTTCATGATGCTATTCATGCTAGATGCTCTGTAATCTGACACATTCTTTAGTTTTTCCAAACAAGTATCTACTTTTTTGTTCCACTTGTACTTTACACAATATATGTAAACAGCATCTCCAGACCTCTTGATTTTATTGTCTGCTTCCATTTCACTGTGAACACTAAAGGTAGGCCGTGTTTCTTAGTTTCTATTTTTTTCCCTCTTGATCTCAAACAAAACAGGACTAAAGGAAACCAAACCAAAACCTGGCTTGGTACCAGCTGCATGTATAATTTAAGATTCTTACAAGTAAGTGATGGACTTTGTTAATACTAGTGTGTGTGCTTCTACCTGAAACCCTACAAATAACACAATTGGGAAAGTGAGACTAGCTTAAACACAGTGGAAACTGTCAGCACCTTGATGGGGGAGACCATTCATTCCTTTATGGGCTCTCAATGCCTGCTGTAGTGAATGGGCTGAGCGGGAGATGAGCCAAGCACATGTGCCAGGGTGGGGTGTCAGTGTAGGAGCTCATCTCACAATTGCATGAGCACAGTTTTGGGTAGGATATTTAAATTGCATATAAAATAATTTGGGTTTAATAAAAGCCCCCAAATCTCTACCCATCTGCTTCTATATTTTGCTTACCACATCTTTCTTGCTTACCTTGTCTTTCTATATATAGCCATATATATATGTATATGTATGTGTGTACACAATACTGTGGATTGAACCCAGACACATTCACACACTAGGCAAGTGCTCTGCCACCTCTGAGCTACCTCCCTACCTGTATCAGTCATGTTTCTGTCACTGAGACAAAATACTCAACACTTTAAATTTAGAGGAGTTTATTTTAGTTCATTGTTTTAGAGAGTTCAGTCCATGTTCAGCCAATTCCAACGCAGAAACCGCATGGTAGAAGACCACAGAAAGAAAACCTGCTTATATTATAAAAGCCAGGAAGCAGAAGAGAGGAGGTGAGAGAGAATATGCCCTGCCAAGTCACTGCCTGGCCCCAGTGACTCACCTCCATCTGGGGCCTTTGGGAGACTCTGATGAGATCTTTGGGAGGATGTTTCAGATCTAGACCACAGCACCACTATATTGATTTTTATTCACTATCTCATTTCTAATACGTTTGATGTTATGACCATAATTAGGAATTTTCTGGCTTAAACTGCTGCTTTTTTGACATCTATTGGGTGTGGATACGCATCATACATGCACAGTTTTAAAATATTTCCTCTTTGAATTCAGATTTTAAAGTTGAACACTTGCCTTAAACTGTAAGTGGTACCTGGTGATATAATTAAAATGTGTATTTTATGAACTATAAATATTCATTTTCTCTAAAAATGAAGCAGGCTCCTGGTGTATTACTGTCTATAGCAAAAGTTCTAAAGCCCTTGCCTTACAGGAGTTGAAAAAAATTTTAAAAAAATTACGGTAGTTTGCTTTGTAAAATAAACTTTTCCCTAATATCAAAAAAGAAATATATTTTGAATGAATTTGTATTCTCAAGTGATGTGTTCACATAGCCAAAGAATATATGAATCTTCAAAATGGGTTGTTACAGATTTTATAAGATCTAAAGTGAGTACAGATTGAAAATGGCTGTGGTTAAGACATTGTGGGTGAATGTTATGTTTCTTATCACTTTTTAGGCCTTTTTTCTTTTGGTTTATGAAGACTTAACACTTTTTTGCTTCTTCATATGACTTTTATCTTTTCAGTAATGCAAACTCCTGTTGTTCAGCTTGATGTTTCAAAGTAACATCCTACTCTAAAAGCAGGGGAATTTTCTTTTTCTTGCTGTTTTCCCACTACTCTTCTCACACCCTAACCAAAAAAAGGAGAGAGCAGTAGTTTAGGTTTCAGTAGATTCTGATAAGGCCAATTATACCCCCAGTAAAAAAATTGTAAGCAGTTGTTTGATTCCAGCATGACTATCCAGCACTGCTTTCAGATCAAGAAGGCACAAGACTGCTAAATTGTGTGTCAGCCCAGTAGAGCTGTGTTTTTTGAGTTGGAAGAAAAGAGCGGGGAACCGATGACTCTTGCCTTCTAGTAGAGAAGCTGAATTTCAGGCTCGGCATTCCAGATGAATAGCAAGAGGTATGATGGCTGACACTTCTGTTTTTATAGTGCCTTCAATATGTATGTAAACACTGCAGTTCGTGCACTGTAGGTTCATTGTCTCTAGAGTGGCTTATGTCTTTATTTCTGCATTATTGTCCAGATAACTGCCCTCTACCATAGAGCTGCACTATTTAACTTTTTAGACCTTTGTCTTCATTAGTAGAGCAATTTTCATTTGTAATCATTGTACTAGACCTCATTGATAAGCTAAGACAGAATGAGATTCATTGTGCTGACACCTAACCTTTCTGCTGACTTCCTGACCCTTCTGCTTCCGAAACATGCGTTCATTTTTTTTTTAAACCCAAGGCAACACTCTATCTATTTTTCCACACACATTGTGGGCAGTTTAAAGGTGGTCAGAATCAAATATTGTGCTTTCAAATTTGATAATGTATGAGTACAGAAGGATGACCTTTGATACATAGTCATACATCAACATGACATAAGCAGTAAATGCAGCAATTGCCTTTACTACATTGAAATGGTACTTTAGATTTCATCTTCAGTGCAATTATTGCAAAAACAAAAATGAAAAATGCATTTAAGTTCTTGTTATGAGATTTGTAAAGTTAAATATCTTTGGAAATAGTCCCAATTTATATATTTTAAATGAGTTTAGTGTTTAGAAGATCCAGTTGTTCACTAACAATAATTATTGCTCTGACAATATTAGATTGATGTAAAGCTACTATGTGTTTATGAATAGCTTATTTTTCAAGAGGATTAAACATTGTTTCAGTACAAAAGAGTTTTCCCATATGTGTTTTAAATTACTTTAACATATGTGCTCCCTATGGTCATTTAAAGAAATATTTGGTGATGACAAGGACCTTTATGTAAGGGCAACACAAGTGCATATAGCTTCTGCCACTGACTATAGGATTGTTACTGTACTGTGCTCCTTTAATCATTTTTTCTTTAATGAATGCTTCCTATGTGCCAGGCACTAAAATACAATGTGAATGAGAGAGGGACCCTACTCCCAGGGAGTTCGTAGTAGTTGTGTTTAGTTTAATGGTTCACTTCAATCTTGGGAAGTCTCAAAATGAAAACAAAACTTCACTTAGTATATGCTAAGTGAAGTGTACTGGATTTAAAGCCAGGAGACCAGGTTTGCATTTTAGCTCTGCACTTTGCCGCAGTATTACTTCATGGAGAAAGTTACATAACATCTTTCTTTGAAGGTTCTCTTTCCTCGACTATAAAAAGTATGTAGTGCTCAGAGTTGCTATGAAAAGCAAGACGGAATATCTAGATCAAGTGCAGCCTGGAATGGTAAAGTTCCTTTTCTACTTGTAATTCTCCTTTTTCTCCCTCTCTGCAACTCAGTTTGCCATTGTACTATTTTGCTAGTAAACTGTCCAGAGGTTTTAACAGGGATTCGAGAAACCCAGTGTCCTTTAGAAATTTTCTGCAGAGTTTTGTAGTGTGTTTGTACATTTCTTCAGAAAGAGACTAGATAACTCTCACCAAATTTTGCAAGAGAACTGCATCAATAGAGGAGCAATGTGGTGGCGTTCTTCTAGGAGAATAACTAATTAGAAGGCATTATTTTAAAAAATTACCTTTTATTCAGGCATTAAAGAATGTTTCAAGGTATCCTCATGGAAGAAGCCATACTGCCAGGTATGAAAGAGGCAATGCCATACTACTGGTAAAGTCATTTTAAAAATAGAATGACTTTTTGGTAGCTTTATCAATGATCCCTTTTAGATGTGAGATGAGCTTAAAACGTCACATTTGTGAAAATGGAAGCATTATAAAGAATCATAAGGTATCGTACTGGATTTGATATTATAAATATGTTATTTTTCCCCCCAGCTTGTTTTTTAATTGCTCAAGGCTTTCCCTCCCAGGAAACTCCTGCTTATTCAATGAGTTCATAAAATTAGTTTGTGTCACCAGTGTCTGCGGGTCTTTCTCGTGTTTTTTTTTTTTTTAAATATTAGCAATCTAAATCACAATGATATGAAAATAAAATAAAAGCTTTTTTATTATATATTATCATTGTGACACTGTTTTAGATTTTCTTTTATTAGTCTTTAGGCTTTATAAATCAATATATATACAGCTGTATTCTGTGTGGTATCGTACTTGCTTCCTGTAACCCGTGTTACATGAACTTCCATCACCAAAGTGGAGAGGCAGTTACTGACCACTTTGTACTGTCTGAAACCATGTAGACATCTGCCGCTGGGAAGAGAATATAACTCTTAAACTTACTTTTTATAGGCACAGAGCAGCTGTCAAATAGTAATGAGTTTTCTCCTCATAGGCAGGCTGAGGGTTTAGATGCCTGCTGTCTTCCCTTCCCCTAATGTCTCTTTATTTTCTCCCTTAGAATATATTTTGAGTTGGAGTTTGTGTGCTTGCCCTGTAGGTCAAAGCCAGGTGCATTGTGAAAATGGGTTCATAGAATTATTTATTGTAGTGGAAATAAATAGGTAATCAAAATGTTCAGAAATTGATAGGTGTTTAATGCATTTAAAACATTCTTGGAGTTTTAAAATATAATGTAAGAAATGCTCATGATTTAATATTAAAAGTGGTTATAATTTCAAAGTACATAACCTGATCTTACAAGTGAGAATGCATATGAGTATCTGTATGTATATTTTTGCACATATATGTAAAGAACTGGAAAGAAATACAACATATTTCAGTTGTAGAGTTGCTATTACTTTTTTCCTTACCTTCTCCTGTGTTTTCTAAATTGACTGTCAATAGTTACTATCTATTATTTATAAGTTTATTCCCTATTGACTTCAAATTTAAAATTTTAATAAAATTATAGGTAACAAATCACTGTTACAGAAAGATTTCTAAATTCAAATCAATAATTTAATCAGTTTCTAGTTCAGAACATTTTCATATGTGTAGATTTTTTAGAAAGAGTTAAATTCAGTTTTTAAAAAGGAGAAAATAAGTCTGAGGAAGAAAGAAAGAATGTTTTTCTGAGCAGTGGAAGTATAAAGACCTCTGTTACCTTGGAAATAGAGAAGAGGAATGAATGCTTTATGAATGATTTGAATGAAGAATTAGGAAGGAATCTGAGAAACTCAAATCATTTTTTCTTCCAGCAGCTTAAGGTTTAAATAAAGCACTCTTAGCTTGTTCAGCAGTATAAAAGCCCCTGCACATTTACATATTTTCTCCACTTCTTTTTGTATGCATGTATATAGACATACATAGCTCATTAATTCCTTTAATTAAGAGAAATGAATCAAAGCTGTTGTCTTCTAATAAGTACTTGCTTTGTTACTCAGTATGGCACCTTAATCTTTAATCTTATAAAAATATATTTCTTTGGAAATCTCTTAACAATATTGAGAGTGCTTCTTATGGATGATAAAATAATTTCTAACTTCTAGCTTCCTATATAAATTTAAAAGTGATCACACAATAGTATGTAGTAATGCATGCTAATTCAGTTTGCTCGAGAATTGTGACAGCAATTAAAATTAAAGTATTCAAATTTCATAAACTGGGAATTTGTGATAATTTGTAATCCAGGTGAGAATGAATTTCACTATTTAGATTATAATTCAGGTAAATTTCTAGTATATCTAAGGTTTTAGAGAAATATTTATCTTGTAGGTAGTTATTTTAACTGTCTAATTATGTATAGCAGGCCACTGGATGTACTGGTTCCCTATGGGAGGAACCATAATTGACTAAAAGCTATTTAATATGTACCCAGCTCACTGTAAGTTCTTTGAAATACACAGTGTCATTTGGTCCTTCGAATGACTCTTTAGAATAGATGATTTCATCTCTACCTTGTTAAGGAACCTGAAGTTCAAAATTTAGTAACTCATCTAAGTTTACTCATCTAGCAGCAAAACCAGAATTCGAAGTTAGGCTGATCTGATTATCAGGCCCACATTATTTTACTGTATTACTCATCTTCAATCTTTGAAGTTTGTTAAAGTTAGTTTTTTAACCAATAGCTTCTCTTTATGTAAAGTTATTAAAATACTGTGTGATCAACTACAAACACACTCATCCACCTTATCTTTGACAAAGTGGCCAAACATGTTCACTGGAAGAAAGCCTCTTTATGGTGCTGGAAAAACTGGCTTTCTATATGCTGAAGACTAAAACTAGACTCACTTCTATCACCATGCACTGAAAACTAAAGTCAAAATAGATCAAATATTAAAGCAGATGGCAAATGTGAGGTTGTGCGTTCGATCCCCGGCACAAAAAAAAATAAAATAAAATAAAACAGAAACATGTAATCTACTGGAAAAATTAGGTAGAAATCTTGAAGACATGGGGTAGGCAGACAATCAATGAACAAAATCCAAACTGCATGGAAAATACTTCAAAGAATCAACAACTGAGATCTCTTAAATAGTTTTTACACATCAAAAGAAATCACCAAATGGAAAGAAAACTGACAGACTGAGAAAAAATTTTAGCTAACTGTCCCTCAGACAATCTAGAACATATAAAGAAGGCCCCCAATTCAAAGACCCAATCCAAAAATGGACATCTGAGATGAATATGCACTTCTTAGCTGAAGAAATACAAATGGCAAGTAAATATATGAAAAAATGTCCACATCATTGATTACTCAAGAGATGCAAATTAAAACAACACTGAGATTCCACCTCATGCCTAGAAAAAATGGCTATTATCAAGAAATCAACCAATAAAAAATGCTGGTTGGGCTGTGGAGAAAAGAACCTTTTTCTACTATGGGTAGGAATGTGAAAATCAGTGTGGTGATTCCTCAAAAAACTAGGATTAGAAGTCTTATTTGGCCCAGCTATTTTGCTTCTAGGTATTTTCCCAGAAGAATTAAAAACATCAGACCACAGCAATATATGTGCACCCATGTTTATAGCAGCACAATTTGTAATAACTGAATCTTGGAAACAACCCAATTGCATATCAACTGTGGAATGGATAAAAAAGAAGTATTTTTCCACAATGAAGTACTACTCAGCTATAAAGAAGAATAAACTCAAAGCTTTTATAGGTAAATGGTTGCAACTTGAGACCACAGCCGTAAGTGTAATAAATCAGACTTGCATACACAAACACTATATTGTCTCCCTAGTGTAAGAAACTGAAAGAGTAAATAAGATCCAAATTGTACAATAGATATTGTGAAAAGGGAAGAAATTGCTCAAAAGGAAAGACAAACCAGGATGAGGGAAAGGAGAAAAGGAAGAGAAAAGAATATATATATGTATATATAGACACACACATATACGATGTCTAAGATAATTATACTATTAATTTCTATTCGTTCATGGAAAACAGTTTGTGCTTATATTGTTTGATCAATTTTTAATGCCTATTTCTTGTAATCTGAGCAACTACTTTGAGGATAACAATATACAATGTATTAAACATTGTTAATCTATTGTGAAATTCTGTGTCATTTTTAAAATTATTTTTTCTCTTTAAAAAACAAAAACCATGATGACTCATAGTGGTATTCTTATCAATGTTTTGAAGAAACAAAGAATATCCTGGGGAATCCATTTAGCAAGACAGCCATCTCTTAGGTTGACTGACTTGGTGAGGTGCTATTGGAGATATTATTTAAGAACCTGAAAAAAGTATCACATTGCTTGCTGGTTTCTTCTCCACTTAGGAGATCTTGGCAATCTTCTCACTTCTGCCATTGACTCTGATTCTTCTGTAATAGTGTGTGTGGAGTGAAATTTATTTTAACTATAGCATAAAATAGGGTTAGAAGTTTTTTGTGCATAAATAACAACTAAAGCCAAACATCTAAATAGTTTGATTCTGTGTCATTTTCAAAATCTCTCTAATAAGATTTTTCCTGAAAGCATTAAAAAAATCTAATATATATTTTATCAAAAGTGTTTTTTTTCTGAGTCCCCATTAAATGCTGGTTTGGTTTATACAAAGAATACAGACTTCTTCCTTAACTGAATATTCACTAAGGGACTAATTGTTTCTTAGGTGCTGTTGACTCTCCATTTAGAGCAATGTTTGGCAAGTAGCCAAGCAGGTTTGTTGAATTGTTTCTTAGCAGGATGCTATGCTGACATCAGGTTCTCACCCTCTCTGAGATTTGGGGTTTTTGACTGGAACAAAGAAATCTTAATTTTGGATTTCCTTGTGCCTCTAGATCTTTACTGTGGCACAGAAGCCGAGGATGGAAGACTATGGACAACTCTTACCATATCGCCTACCCCCTTGAGCTTTCCCTACAGGCACAGCCACTGATGACCCGATGCCTTTCTCCACTAAGGCCCAGTCCCATGAAGAACTTGTAGAAGATGCGTGTCTGGCCTTTCTCCTCTTCCTCTCATGTCCTTCCTCTGTGATCACCCTAGGCTCACCTAGCACTTTCATCCCTGTTACTTTGTGTGTCCTCCTGTCACAGCTGGGATGGGTATTTACATTTCCCTTAGTATTTTATGGCTTTTCAATGTAGTTTTCATGATTTCTACTTATTATATGTATCTTCTGTGCTTTGGTGGTTCTATTCACACAGAACACACTTTCTGCAAACGCATATTTCTGTCCAACAATTTGCAGATATTAGACAAGGCAGATAAGGATTCAGCACAGTGAGACTCAGGCCCTGCCATGAACATGAATAATGAGGAGATGGGCTGTTTTATTGCTTCCAATCGCTTCAGCAGTCCCTCGGGCCATCTCCATCCATCTCCACAGGATAAGGCATCTTTCCCAGAAGGCTAGGGGAGCTCTAGTTTTCAGGCTGAGCTCCGGAGAACCCCCAGATTCCATGAGTCTTCCTATTCTTTTTCAAACATTTGACTTGATTTATAATATGGATGTGCACCAACTTTAAATGACACACACAAATACATTTTATAACAGATTTTAACACCTAGAGACTACTAATGTGTGATTTTACTGAGGGATACATTACATAATGCATAAATGTTACGAATTAAAATTTGAAAAATAATTTTATTTGCCACCTACATGATGACAATTTCTATAGGCAACATTTATTCTCACTCCATACTTTCCAGATACTGGCTCAACTTTTCTTTCAGACCCAAACCTTTTTCAACTGGGTCACTGAAGCAAGTACTCACCTGCTTTCCTCATAGTACACTTTCAAGAGTGGCTTTGTTCATCAGGTGGGGCCATATCCTCATTCCACTCAAAAGCCCTCTATCTTATTTACAGTCTCCCATCTTATTCAATGTAAATCCTACCATTGCAATGGGCTACCAGGTCCTACACTACTCTTCTCCCCTCCTGCTTGCTTCTCCTGTCGTTTGTGCCTCTTTGAGCTCATGAGCCCCTTTGCAATTATTCCTCCAACATGCTAGGCATACTCCTGTCTACAGCCTTTTCTCTTGATGGGCCCTCTGCCTTCACCACACCTACTTGTCTTGACCCCTAACCCTGGTCTTATTCAGATACCAACTTTTTTTCCTGATCTGATCATACCCTTTTTAAAATATTTCTTCCATTTTCCTTTCCTGTCTTTTCCCTCTGTGAAAACCAACTTACTTATTATCACCAGCATTGAGTAGCCATCGTATCACTATTTAACAAACTTATGTTTTACTTATTTTGTTATTGTGTCTCTCACATTCCAGTTGAAATTAAAACTCACGTTGTCAGAAATTTCTGAGTGTTTTATTTCCTGCTGTATTCTAGTACTTGGAAGATAGTAGGTTAGCTATAAATATTTGGATTATCCAAAAATAATTTATGAGCTTCCAAGCATTAGTAAGTAGATGAGATTTTTTTCCTAGGATTTCTGCAGAGAAAATGGACAATGTGGTTTATGTACAGGTGAAATTCTTGTTCTACTTACTCCTTTCTTGAGAATTGCAACAAAACTATTTTGATGTAAGAGTTGCTCTTCTAGTACGCTGTATATCACTACAAACAGATCCTTTTAAGGTTAGTTACATTTAATAAAGCAGACTAAATGCTAATATTCATAAGACTCTGAGTAAAATATGCAAATATATTTTAGGGAAAATGTTTATAAAAATTATTTTAAATGACACCTTTGAATGAAATGACCCATGTAACCCTAAATTAGAAACTGAACACTACTTCCCTATTTTTTCCTGGAATCCAGTCACCAACCATCAATACTATCATCTCATCAATGAGACAAAGAAAAACTAATTGTCCAAATGGTGGATTGTCCAGTCCTTTTATTTTTTGTTAATTCCTTTACTGCTTCCAGACTTCTGGACATTTCTCAGCTAGTTAATTGTTTCCCTCTGGGTAACAACATAATCAGATGAAATTATGGTAGTCAATATTACACTTTTGGTGAAAGGGTTGGGTGAGGAGAAAAGAACAATTATTTACTAAAAGGGAAATTTGGGGAGTTCAAATGGATTATAGTTTCATATATTTCATTAGCACAAATAATTGATAGCCACGGTAGTGCATTAAAATGATTATTCTTTAAAGCTCAGTTTGCATTATCAGCACACATGTATTTCATTAACATTTATAAGCATGAGCTAATATATGTGCAATAACAAATGAGCTTTGTTTACGAGCCATTTGTATAGTTAGTAAGCGGGAGTTAGTAGGGCCGACCTACTAGGATATGTAAATGTAAACACCTCTGTATGTTACAGTGACATCTTTAAGTAATTGAAAGCTCAGCGGGAAAATTGTGTCTAGTCTAAAGATTACTTTCAGTTAAAAGGTTATACCTTTTAATAGGTGAATAAGTTGCCCTCCCATACATATTTCAGAGCAGAGAATTTATTATATAAGGTATAAACTCATTGGGTATGCAAGGTAAATAACCTCATTAAGAATGGAATGTAAAGGAGATACAGTGCTATTCAAATAGGGCAAAAAGGGGCCAACAAGGTAGAATAAAAGGAAGTTATGGAAGTTAACCAGTGCTTTTGTTTTGTATTTCATATTTTGTGGTGAGTAAAATAGATTATAAGGGTTAGCTGGTTAAAATTGGGAAAAATCCATTGTTTTTGTTGAAAAGCAATAGAATACAATATACCCCTTCACCACACATTAACTGAGAAATCTCCCAAAAGGTGGAGAATGTTAACTACTAGACACACATGTTTAAAGGACTGTAAATGAAGAGATCCTCTCTTTGATCTATGAACTTCCCATACACCTTGAATATACGTTGCCTGAAGACATGAGAATTCCTAATAGATAACTTGATTACCTGTCCTTTTGCTTGACTGAGCCTTCTCATACTGGAATTTCAAAATGCTGTT
The DNA here is from genome assembly GCA_004027295.1 of Dolichotis patagonum. Taxonomy (NCBI): domain Eukaryota; kingdom Metazoa; phylum Chordata; class Mammalia; order Rodentia; family Caviidae; genus Dolichotis; species Dolichotis patagonum. The sequence goes on from PVJX010003094.1 coordinate 54,805, forward strand.
CTCTGTGATTTCTTTTTCTACTTGAGGCAATAGGCAATAATTGCCTGCCAGGTGCATTTATTGTTCTCCACTTCTATAGTATCTATAGTTATTGCTTTTTTCCTGTCATTTTAAAAGTGGAATTGCTTTGGCGCCTCAATAATTAAATATTACTAACATGGAAGAACTAGCACGATGTTGAAAGTTACTTGGTTCAGGATTCTGCCTTTAGATTGTGAAGGGTCTAATGCCTATAGGGCACTTAGATAGCCTCCATTTTTCAAAAAATACCATATCTACAGTTAGACAGCAACTTTTCCAGGTGTGTGTCTGTGATATGACTAGCTTTTATGCAGTTGGTAAATACAAGGGGCCAGTATAACTCAGAAGTTATATATTGGTCATTTGTGATTTCTCTTGGTCATTATTTCTTTGCATCACAAATATAGCAAACTACAAAAGACACAGAATTTAGAAACCACAGCTAAACTAAGTTAGGAAAAAGATCATTCCATGAGGTATTGGTTATGTACTTTGTCTCAGAAGTGCTTATTGTGCTTCTCTCTGATCTTTCTGTATTTTGGTCATTGCCACAAATCAGCAGTCCCAGTTCTTCATTTATTCATTTCATCCAGCTTTTTCTCTCACTTTTTAAAATTACAGTATTCATCTTATTAAGGCAATAATTCCCATATTTTATAGTATATTGTAATTTTTTTGACAGAAGAATTTTCTTAAGGTTTATTGTTGTTGGTGTTTTTGTTACAAAGTTGCCTAAATTCTGACTGATTTGCTTCTAACACTATTTTTGTTCTAAGTTCTGTGATTTTGTACAACACAAGTGTTTTTTGTAATACTTATTTCTCTTGTAGAAGAACCGGAATTTCATTTTATTGCTGAATGTAACATGACTTTTATAATAGCCATCTTCAGGACTTTTCCTAGGAAACCAAGATAAGGTTGGAGTGGAATCATCTATAAAGGACATAATGGGAAGGCATTATCACAGGAATCCAAGACTTGTTGAAATTTTTGTATGCTCATTAGTGTCATAAAAAATTTTGTATGTTCACTCTTGAAGACATAGGCATAAGCAAATTCTTTCTGAATAGAATCCCAATGGCACAGGAAATAATACTGAAAATCAACAAATGGGTATCATATTGTGGTGGATGGACAACTGGTCATCAGCTTGTAATACGAGCTGAACTGAATCAGTGTGGTGCTGAGTGTGGGTGGCCCACCTTAGGATTGCTGCCAACATAAAAGGGAGAGCGGGAGAAGAAGTAGTGTTGTTGGTTCTCCTGTTGCCATTGGTTCTCCTGGAGGAGCTTGTCCACCTTCTTTCCCAATATGAATTTGACTGTTTTCATTGTCAGAGGAGCTTGGGACCTTGTTGTCACTGAGAATGGCTGTGGTTCACTTTGGGGGAGCCCTGGTCTTTACTTTGAGCATTGCTTCCTTGTTCCAGTGCAGAATCCTTAACCTACTAGCACCAATCTTTCACCCCACTGGCATAAACTTTTTAGCTTCCACTGTAGATCTTTGGTCCTTCTCAGCACAGATCCGTGAAACAGACTTGCATGAGTCATTGTTGTGGGTTCCAGTGAAAAAATAGCCTACAAAATAGGAAAAACTTTGCCAGTTATTCATTGGACACAGGAATAGCATCTAGAATACATAAAGAACCCCCCCCATCAAACCCTTCAAAATAAAAGACCCAATCAAAAAGTGACCCAATCAAAAAGACCCAATAAAAAAATGAACAAATACTTCTCAGAAGTAGTGCAAATGGCCAACAAGTACATGAAAAAACATTGCTGGCCATTAAAGAAATGAAATTAAACTACTATCTTACTCCAGAAAGAATGGCTATCATCAAAAAAATAAAATGACAATAAATGCTAGTGAGAACATGGGGAAAAAAGAACTCTTCTATATTGTTGGTGGGAATGCATGCTAGTACTACCACTATGAAAATCATTGTGATTATTCCTCAAAATATTAAAAATAGAAATTCCATTTGACCCAGCTATCCCCTTCTAGATATCTACCGAAATGAGTTAAAGTCATCATATTATAGGGTTATAGGCATTCCCATGTAACACAATTTATAATAGCAAGCAACCATAGTTTATAATAGTAAAATCTTGGAAACAGCGTATATGTTCATCAACAGATGAATGGATAAAGAAAATGTGGCATTTATACATAATGAAGTTCTACTCTGCCATAAAGAAAGATGAATGAGGCATTCATAGGCAAATGGATGCATCTTGATAACATAATGTTAAGTGAAATAAGTCAGACACAGAAGCTTAAATATTGAATGATTTTTCATATTCTGCCAAAAATGTATACACACTTCAGCAGTTCTCCATACTAATAAATGTCTAGATGTTAATGGCCACCACTTTGAGCTCCTCTTGTAATTATAGAGTCCAAAGGTAACTTGTATCAATCTCATGATATCTCAATACATTTAGTTTTAAAATATTTATACAAGTTTTTCTTTTCCTGATGTGACACTTTTTGGCTTTCTTTCTCTCTCTGTGTGTCTCTGTCTTTCTGTCTCTGTCTCTGTCTCTCTCTCTCATATATATATATATGATATATATGATATATATGATATATATGATATATATGATATATATGATATATATGATATATATGATATATATGATATATATATATATGATAAATGAGAAGTAGGAAAAAGTTCAAATAATTCCTAAAATTCTTATGCTGTTTCAAAAATACTTTAAGATAAATGCGAATTTGTTTCATTTATAAACACAAGTTAGAAAGTTTCAGATCCTGTGTGTCCTAGTGCAGTGCTCTTACTTCTCAGGCTTCTCCCATCTCCAGTGATGGGGACATATAAAGTATTGCCTAGGTATATAATAGTGACTTTTATGAACTTTCTTACAAGCATTACATATAAGTTTTAGACAGACTGATGCTGACATAGACATACTGAAGCTTCTTTCTAAGCCTTTGACAGTTATATAAGAATTCTGAATTTTCAGGTGAGATTTTATTTCCTGCTGTGCCACCTACCCCCAGAAGTCAAGACTCTCTTTCTGTCCTTTGACCATATTTCATGACTAACTGGACAAAGCAGTTATATAGATATGATCACATGGACAGTATTTCAATTCAATAATCACATAGCATATGGAACCTCTCCAACAAGTAAGAAACTCTGCAAATGAACTACTAGTTAGTTCTCTCTTGAATCAGAGATTAGTGTATTATTAAAGACATTCTAGAGACAAAATTTCTATTTTTTCCCCAAATACTGGGCAATGGAATCCAGGTGGTTCACATGGAGCATCCTCTCCAGCCATTTTTTTATTTTTAATTTTTGAGACAGGGTCTCCCAAGGTCACTAAGTTGCCCAGGATGGCCTCAAACTTGTGATCCCCCTCACAGCCTCCCAGAATGATAGAGTTACAGGTGTGTGCCACCATACCTGGATACAGGCAATGTCTTAACCTAAGGCAGCGATTAGAATGGAAGAGGACTCAAGTAGTCCCAAACCTGATAACTTTGATCAGTGACTCATTTTGTAGGATGTCTGGGAAGAAGACAAGGAAGGTAGAAGACTGAAAGGCATCCATACCTCAGAAGATATCTTATTTCATAATTTGTATCATCCAGGATGGTAGTTAAATAACAGCTATGTTGTAGGTGTATACATGTGTTCATGTGTTTCAACTCCTCCAGAAAAGACCATGAAACCTTAAGTGATCTCAACTAAATTTCTCTATGTCACAAACCAACAAAGCCAGTATGGAATAGTGAAATTCCCATAAAATTGAATTGATCCTCAAATTATTGCTTAAATGATAAGACACTAGAAACTTAAGAGCATATTAATGCTAATGGGAATTGCTCAGTTAATGCTGTTCGGGCCAATTGAGAAGTGCGCTGGGCATGCTACAAAAAAGTCATTGTGCTCATCTTTTCATAGATGCATGATTTGTTTTATTCTAAAAACATTTGAGGTTTAAAGTTTTTATTCCATGCTTTATGAATAGAAGTGTAATGAGGTTGAAAACCAAAATAGTACTTAGTACTGTGCATAGAAATAGAAAAAGAAGCTTTAGCTGAATGTTGCCCATTTGAATGCCTTTTTCTAAAAATCCAATTTAATTTATCTCTTATCTCATTAACCCTAAGATTTAGAAAATTGAATGCTGCATGAATAAGAGTGACAATGCAAAATATTTTTTAAAAGGTTTAGCTTTGCATCAATCTTCTCTTAAGCATTTTAAAATTAAATGTTCTTATAAAACTATTTTTCAATATGTATGTGATTTGTTCCTAAGGTTGCATCCACCTGTCTTAAATGTATACTGAGCTTTTATTTATGCTTTGAAAATATAGCAGATAAAAAGCATAAGTGTTTCTGATATTATGTTTTGTCATCTCCAGCTAAGAAGATTGAAATCCTGAGAAACAATTTTCTGAAGAAATGAAATTGTATGCCCTCCTGAACCCTTTGGGGAAAAATAGCCTCTGTTTGCACAGAATATGAGAGTGAAACAGTGCAAGTAAAACAGCCAGCCATGCCAGGCATGTGACATTTCTATTTGTAGTGTTTGTGATGATGTTTTTAAAGAGAATTTCTGGGATATTTATTTATTTATGAAACAACCCGTAAAATACCATTTGTACAATCTTGCTGATGTAAGATTTTTCAAATCAAATGTATTTATTTTACGGGAAATAGGAGATTGCTTTGAAACCTTTGCGTTGGATAACATCACAGAGAATACGTAAAGAGGCAGTTTTGGAAATGCTCCATAGTGGTAACGTGTCTGAAAATATCAAGGGTGCCCAGCAGTATCTTTGTCTCTTGGAACTCAGAATGTCCACAGTGGGCTCCTTGGTCTCAGAGGTTTCATGCCTGAATGAATAACCGAAGAGGAAGAAAACTTTATTAAAAGGTAAAAAGTGTAAAAAGATTGTTTATATTTTAATTTATATTTTTTCAAGAAGAAAATAATCATATTTAGAGTAAAGAATCTCTGTGTATTGTCACTCTTATTCCTGAGTTAATGACTCTGTTGGGGCTATGTGATTGTCCAGATATTTCCATATTGTTGGAATTGAAAGTGAAGATTCTGTAAAATCAAGACTTGAGTTTTTTTTAACAATGTTTCTATACATTGTTTTTATAGTTTATATAATGTTTATGTAGTTTTTATAATGTTTCTATACATAATGTATAGAAACATTATAAAAACTACATAAACATTATATAAACTGTATAACTTTTGCGGTTACTGTAAAATCTTACACTAAGGAGAAGAAATTTTCCTTGTCCTTATTTATAAATCTGGTTGGATGAGTCGTATAAATAAGATCTGAAAATCTTACTTTGCAGGTAAACTATATTATAAAATTATAACAGTACATAACTATGCAAAACTACCTGTCAAAGGCAGTTTATAAATAATGAAAGAAAAATCTATCTCCATATTTATATTTAAATATCATTTTTGATACCAAATGGTTTCCTAAGTTTGATTATTCACCTTAATCAACAATTTTGGCTCCAAATATTTTGGCTCATTCCTAAAGCCTAGATGTTTCCAATGTTAAAACTTGGTACCATTATGAAAATTCAGAGGAGAAAGTGGCTCACCTGTGAAGGCTACCCTCAAACAGAGTTCCAGCGTTACTGTGAGAAATGGCAGCCTCATAACACTAAGTGCACAGTTAACTTTGAAAGGGAAAAGCACACATTTGAGTTTTAGACTTTTTCTTTTAAAATCAGTTGTTTTACCATACTGTCATAGTTTGTGTACCATTTAGACCTAGATTATATCTCTTCTAGATTCTTTAGGAACTCAAGAAGATGTTGTGGACCTGCCTTGGTTTACAACACATAGAACTGCCCAGCCCTTAGAAGTTCTAGGGTCAGAAAAAAGGGATGGGCGGATGAAATTAAACTTTTGGGCAATATAGAGTTGTCAGTTGCAGGTCACTATTTTCTGGGAAGGGTTCTCTGATCAGACTCTCTTCACCGTGTGTGTGTACATACATGCTATTTATTAAGCATGCTTTTTAAAATAGTGATATTGAACCCCTTGTTTGCATGCACAGAGGTTTTTGAAGTGTTTTTCATATGTGCAAATCCTTTATGCTTGTGTTTGTCAGGACCTTTTTGACTCCAAGTGACAGAATTCCAGCTAGCTTAAGAAAGAGGAAAATATTTTGAAAGAGGAAACTATTTCTAGGCATGTGCTAGACCTCAGGGACCACAGAATCTGGCTATTCTAATGCCTTCAGAACTGCTTTTTCCACCTTTTAATTGTATTTCTCTCTGCCTGTATTTCAACAAGTTTTATTCCTAGTGTTTGTACAGCAACATACTCTTCACTGTGGAGAACACATGGGCAGTGATGGCAAGCTGACTATGCCACAACACTGGCCACGAGATTCACTAGTTGTCATACTGAGTCTGGTGTTGCTGGAGCTCAGACAGGCACATCTCTAGATCTGCAAGCTGTGGCCAGGGAACTCCGGAGAGAACGTGGTCATGTCTCCTGGGGTCACATGATCAGCAAGAATGGAGGTTAGGCAGAGATGTTCTCAAGAAATGAAAGATTTTGAACAGAATAAAAAATTGGTGGTGGTCCAACATAATTTCCATCCAGAAGTGTAAATGCCATAGGAATAGGGTCAGTAGTGGTGCAAGTACCATGTTTTGAATGCTCAGTACATGTTTGAGATGGCCTGTTAGATAACTTTTAGTGTGAAACTGTGCTTGAAACTGTAAAATTGATAGGAGCAAATCTACATTTCTTCGAACTGTAAATTATCTGTGGCAGAGCTGCAGTTAGTGACATGAGCTCCAGAGTCAGTTTTCCTGAGTTGAAATCTACCTTCTGGTTGTGTGACCTTGGGTAACTTATTTAATCCCTGTGCCTCAGTCTCCTCATCTGTTAGACGGAGAAGTTACCTACCTAAAAGGGAAGTCCGAGGATCCAGTGCAGATCCAATACGGTATCTGTACCTGGCAAAAAGTTAAAAGCTTAATAAATGTTACCTATTATTATTATTATTATTCTCATAGTCATGCAACTAAGAAAAAGCTACAGGAAAAGTGCCTATGCATCTTTCCACATGAGGATGGTCCTTTTTCAGCTCTGTCAGCCTGCAAAGCTTTCTGCCACAGATTCAGCTTTGCTCCTTAGCCTGATTAAAGCATCCTAAAAGCAGAAAGCACTATCTGTTGGGTTGTTGATGCTGCTCTCCCCACATACTGTGAGAAACAGGAGAGTGTGGGCTAGGTCTGACTCACTTCTACACTTTTGGAATGTAGCGGACAAGAGAAAACCATTTTTTGATGGGATGGCTAACAACACATACACTTCAATTTTGTCTTCTGGTATTTCCTCAACCATTCTACCTGGGATGCTTTCCTTTAATATTTGTTTTATGGAGTCCTTGGAACTTTTCAAAGCCCAGTTCAATTTTTGTATTTTTGATTAGGCATCCCCTGAATACTCAGTCAAATCCTACAGTCTTAGCGCACTATCTGCCTGCCCGAAAGTCCATTTGCATGGCACTATCTTACATCACAGCTATTATTTTACCTCAAAATAGAGGTTTTGTCCTTTCAGTTGCATAAAGAAACCTTATGAAGTTAAATTAATGCACATCTTTGCATGCCCGTATGGAGAGCATAGTTAACTGACTCTGAGTTTAAAATTATCAGCTAAATTTATTTTTAAGCACATCTCTGTGCTCTATAATAAGCAGAGTAATTTATTTCTTAAATTCTTACACCTAATTTTAAAACATTTTATATTCTTGATGAAGAATTTATCTTATTACAATATGAATTGAAAATTAATTTTCCTGACTCTATTCAATTTTGATTTAACTCGAATTGTTAAGCATACAGAAACCAATGTATTGAGAAGTTAAAATAAAATTTTCCAAAAGAAAGAAATAAATGTGATTTATACTATTTCCTAATAGATGTCAGAGATCAGATTTAAAAAATGGTGAGCAGTCAGTGGAAAAAGACCAGCTGCCAACTTTGGAACTGTGAATTATAATGGAGAAGAGCCAATGTCCTAGGTGCCCTTAATTGTGAAGAACAGAATTTCCAGTCTCAAGTTATATAAAAGTGCTTATTCATCTGTATTACTGATAGCTCAGGTAGTCATTTTTTTCAATAGGAGGCATCATATTTGTTAGAGATGGAAAATTTGGAATTAATTCTAGTTCCATCTCCAGAGTTGCTTGACTATAAAAGCTAAGGCAATGTTCCCTGTCTTGAGGCGGGACCAAAGTCACAGGCTGTGGGGACACATGCTTGAGAGCCACAATATCTTTTAAAAACACCATGTTTTTGTTTGATTGTTAGCAAGACTTTACTTTCCCATTGCACAAGTAGTAAGCACCAATCATAGTAAGCACTCATTATTTAAGTGCTTACTTAGATAATGTGTTTTCACTTATGATAGCTAAGATGATTGTGTTACAAATTTTATAAGCTCTTGGAACAAAATAGCATGCATAGGATTGGAACAATTGTGCATATTATTGTACGATGATCTGAGGAACTCTTGAAGATCATTATATAAAATAACAACTCTAGTTATGCTCCACACCTTGTTTTGAAGACCTATATTGTCAGTGTTTTGGGCTCTTTGCTATTGTTATTTGTCTTTTTTGTTTTGTGTTTTTCTGGGAATTTGTTTTGTTTTTCCGTCTAATACAGAAAGGATAGGTGTACATGTAGAGACTCATATAAAACTTCTAAACAGTTTATGAGAGTCGATTATATAATGCATGATGAAATGAACAGACACTTTGAAGAAAAAAAGACACTAAGATACCCAGTGCTGATTCTGTAGTGTCATGCTATGAAATCCAGCAATACTGTTATTCTTTGTTTAGAGTGATTATAGTCTGTTTTGCATTGTTTAATTTCAACATACGTGAAGGTATGGACAGCTATTTTAAAGAACAAGAAACATTATGGCAGTCATTGTCGATTTCCCTATTGTCTGGTCTTGAAGACCTCAAATGCCTTCATAATTTTGCTCTGATCAATTTAATACTACTTTGTTTTGCATGAATTCATTGTGTGTGAAGATATGGACAACTATTTAGAAGAAAACAAGAGACAATATGATAGACAGTGATGATCTCCTGTTGTGCTTTGAAATCTGTGTCTCTTACATTGTTTTCTTCTGATCTACTTTGTTCTGTTTTGTTATGTTTAGTTTTACTCTCTTTAAAATAAAATAAAAAATAATAAAATAGTGTGTTTTACACCTGGGATAAGTGAAAGGAGAAAAAAAGGAAGGGAAAAATATATATGTATACAAAAGGTAGCCAAGAGATAGTGATACTACTGATTGATTTTAGTTCATTGAAAAGAATGGTTTGTGCTTATATTGTTTGATCAATTATGCATGCCTGTATCTTATAATCTGAACAACTACTTTGAAGATAATAATATGTAATACATTATCCATTGTTAATTTCCTATTATCTTGTTTGAAACTCTGTATCATTGGTTTTATTATTTAAAATTATTTAATTTATTTATTATTTATTATTTATTATTTAAATATTAAATTGTTTTTAATATTTCAGGGGTTATATCACAACTGTCAAATTTAAAGGCTGTGTGTATGAGGAGGGTGGACCTCTAAACACTGCTGAGATTTTCTAGGATGATATGCTCGCTAAATCACTAAGGACAGGCTGGCATTGAACTCACAATTTTGCCTTTCCTGCCACAGTATCAAAATTACAGACATGTACCCCACAGTCAACTAAAACAAAATATTTTAAAACACATTTTTTTTTTTCCTATTGGCTGGCTTCTGAATAGATCACCATGGTTAGGTTTTCAAAAATCCAACAGAATAAGTTACCTCTAAAAATGTAGGCATTGTTTCTGCTTGGTATTTTCAGTATCATATAACCCAGTTGGCTGATGTTTTATCCCAGTGATGAGATGGACATCTATAACTGACACATCCATCTGATTGTATCTCCTAGTTTCCATCTCAAGATTTTGTGTCTTGTGCTCTTCTCTTTCCAGTTCTTACTCCACTCTCTTCTCCCTTCAGCCCTCTCCTGTTTACTAGCACTTCTACTCTACCTAGAGACTCAGGGTTTCAGCCTGCTCAGAGAATCCATCCTCTCCCTCTCCTCTTACTCCTACCTCCTTC
>PVJX010003094.1:70000-114708 GCA_004027295.1 Dolichotis patagonum
ATCTTTTATTAATGATGATGATGATAATGAACATAGTAATACATTCTGTAGACACTAGATAACTTCTTTTTTTTGTTAAATCAAGAAGCATTTTCAAACAGGCTTAGTGTTAAATGAATATGTGTACTCTGTGTGTGTGTATGTTTGTGTGTGTGTGTATTCATATGTTACTTGGGAAAATATGACCTTTGTTGTTTTGTGGGCTTCAGTTCACTCAGATCATGCAAGAAAAACAGAAGTAATTCAGTATTTAAAAAAATAACTTCTATTTCCCTCGTGTAAATCTATTTAAGTTATTCATAAAATATTTTCTGGAAGAAAAAACTTGGAATTCAATTTTTTTTTCCAACTGTGGGATTAAATAAACAGGAGGTGAACAGTGCTTAATATCTCCATTATTCTAGGAATGTAAAAAAGAAGAGTATATGTTATTTTTTAAAAGTTTCATTTTGTTTTATGAAACACTGTAAAATGGTATGATATGTGGTATAGAAAATCTGGCAAAACGAAAAGTAGGAAAAAAAGAAACCAAATTCAAGTTCCATTTTCTCACGACAGCCACAGTTAACATTTTGAAATTTTTTTTCCTGGGATTAGGATTCTTTTTAAAATTCCATTTTACAACTCAGAAAGTCTTATAGGAGATAAGAGTTATTAAAATAGCTTGCTTGCTAGGATATTAATATTTGATAATATATATGTGAAGATTTTGAAAATAAACTACAATAACTTTAAGTAAATACGTTATACATTTAAATGTTGCTATTACGTTGTCCTTTGATTAACTAAATGCAGAATTTAGTGATTGCTATATAACTGTCTTCAAGAGATAATCTGAAATGCACTGAGAGAGTAAAAGATATTTATTACAGAATTATTTACTGGGAAATTATTAACTAATGATGCTGCATCCATAAGACTTAATATTACATAGCCACTAAAATTTTATTTATAATGATTTTTGAAATAACACATGAAATGTTTATGAACCAATGTTAGGACAGGAAAAGCAGATTTCAGTTTTATATTCAATATGAACTCAATTATGTCTTTACAAAGTGGAAGAACTATGGTATCAAAACATACCATTAAACACCAAAAGAGTTGCTATGTTTGAATGCTGTGATTAAATCAAACAAGTTTGATTTTTATCTATAATTTCCTGCATATTCAAATATTTCTGTGATAAATATATGCTCCTTTTATAATTCTGTTTCTGAAAGTAAAATACACAACAGAAAATATTATAGCATGCCATTTTCTGGGAACCATGCTTGGAACACAAAGGAAGAAATTAATAGCACCAAGCATCCCTCCCTCAGAACATTTCCTGTGTTTCTAATCATATGGCAACTGCTGTTCCGTAATAGTCTGTCCTGAGTTTTATAGAAGTGACATTGTTTAATGGAGTGCTTTGAAGAGCCTTCAGAACCATGTAGAGAGCAGTGGAGGGGCCCTCTCTCCAGCGGGGCTGGCTTGTAACACAGTTTGAAATGGTTCTCAGGCACAGTTACAGCCCTCCTGGTTAGTACCCGCCTTTCTCAGAGATCGGCAGCCCAGGCACAAGGCTCCTACCAACTCCAGGATAAAACCTCACTCATCAGCAGGAAGCCTTGGGGGGCAGCCTGTGCCAGTCCCTCTCCAGCAAACTCTTCCTCAAGGCTCATTTCCTTCTAAAGCCTCAGCAACAGAAGGGACCCTGGAAGCTGGCTCAGGGTCCTTCACTGCCAAGGATGTAGGGCCCCAAAAGGATGCCTGATTCTGATGGGGGCAAAGACATGATTTGGTGACACCTCTTCTTGGGGTAGACTGGCCTTCTCTTATACTGCTCACTGTGAGATTTTTCTGGAGGCCCATCAGACTCCAAAAACCAAAAGGCCTTTCCTTCAGTTACAAAACCCAACAAAGAGGAACTCAGATTATTTTCTTACATTGGTGAGAGCAGGTGATCAGACAAGGAAGGACTGACATCACAAAACATGAGTGTTACTGCTACAAGAATACAGTGACCTTCAGTATCCAGAAATTCTGCATCTTAATTCAATCAACTGTAGACCAAGAATAGTCCAAAATGTTGTATCCATATTGAACCTGTAAAGGGATTTTTCCTTAACAGTGTAATAAATGTTTATATGTAATTTACATTGTGTTAGGTGTTATAAGTATTTTAAATATACAGAAAGTATAGGGTTTTTGCGGTACTAAGCAGTTTTATATAAGGAACTGGAGGATAAAGGATTTCAGTGTCTACAGGGGACCTGAAACAAATTCCCCATAGACATCGAGAGATGGCCTCACTCAGGATTTCTCACTGACCTGGATGGGATCATGGGAGAAAGAAGCACAGGGCTTTTTCAGAGGCCATGAAAGGTGGGACACAAAGGCTTCGTGACTTCTGTGATCACAGGTGAGTCATCTGATCCATGTGGCAAGGTTTCAAAATGAAGTCAGAGAGTCTATGGTTGGAAGAGGTGCAGGGCGCTCTCTGACTTACATGGGTTGTGGCTTCTTTCTCTTGGTGTGCTATTTTTGGGGTTTATCTACATCGTGGTATGTACCAACACTTCATTCCCTTTCATTGTTAGAAAATATTGACTTTATGGACATAACACATTTTATGTATCCACTTATTGGTTGATAGAGATTTGAGTTTGCTTTCAAGTCCTTGCCTAGAATGTTGTCACTATCCATGTACAAGTCATGTGGACGTATCAAGACAATTCTATCCAAATTAAGTCAGATCATATGCTTTTTATGCTTAAATTCTCCATTGGCTTCCCTTTTCGCTTGGATTAAAAGTCAAGTCCTTATGTGACTTTAAAGGCCCTCGATGATCCATACCTCCAATCATCTCTTTGTTCTTACCTTCCCTCCAACCAATGAGCTCTATCCTCACTTCCCATCCAGCCAATTATCTCTGTCTCTGCCTCCCTGTGCCCTTCCCTTTGCCCTCAGTGATACAGCCCCACTGGCTTCTGCTCTTCCTACCACACTGAGTACCTTCCATCCTAGGGCACTTGACTGACTCCCCTGCCCATCCAGAACTCTCTTCTCACAAGCATGAATGTGGCTTGTGTCTTCATCTCTTTTAGGTTCTTGCTCAGCTGTTACTTTTTAGGTTATTTCATCTAAAATATAGGACCCCTGTCTTCCCTATTTCAGCTTTCATAGCACTTATCATCATCAGATATTTTATACATTAGTTTTCTGTATTTCCCTTGTAGATCATGAACTTTACCAGGGCAGGTCTGACATCCAGAGCAGGGAGGCCTATGGTAACCACTCGAATGCAGGTGATGTATGACTACAGCACAGGAGTGCATGGCGCATACTACGTGAAAGTGAACCAGCATTTACTGAACTCATAGTCCTCAGCACATGGAACCCTGAGTGAAGGTCCCTGATAGAAAACCAGCAATCCCATTTGGGGATGAGACACTAGGCTCAGACCAAGTCTTGGTGAGCCTTAGTTTTCTAGGTCTAAGGTAGTAATTCTGGGTGCAGAGTTAATCATAGGGAGATGAGAACTGAGCTGTAGGTCAGGGGTTTCAGAAAGGCTTTCAACAGACACAAACCTCTATACAGCCTGCCATCATCACCTTGCTCTCCCCAGTTGCTAAGCAACGTGAATTAAACCTACCAACTCATAGACCAATAGTATAAAGGTAGGTAACAAATAGAAACAAGCCAGTGTTATCACAGGTGCCGTTATTACTATTATTAGAATCAAAAGTGGTGTGAAGACCCTTGGGCCTAGCTCATTCTGTCTGAGATGGGGAAACCAATCCTCAGAGCTCAGAGGTTCTGCACCTAGATCCTCCAGCTTGTTCCTACAGCCCAGCCAGTGTACCCCCCCCCCGAGCTCCTCCCTCACACTCATCTCTAGCTGGAGGCTGAGGGTTGCAGGCATCACTGTCTTTCTTCCAGGGGAAATATTGGCATGAGTTACTCACAGTTTAAAGGGAAGGAAGTAATAGTTTGGGTTGCTGAGACAAACACATGCCTGTATCTCCATAGTGCCTGGCATTTAGTAGGTGCTTGGTAAATATTTAATGAATGAATGCATGTGTATTACATGAAACAAGTCTTCAGGGAGAAGAGAACAAATGTATCACAGTGATAAACTGGTTGCCTGTGAGCACTGACTTCTTGGGAGTTGTCACTGACTGTCTCTCCCATGCTCCTCAAGCTGCCTGAATGAGGACAAGAACATGTCAGTGCATTCGCTCCCCCTTTTCCTCTCTCTCTCTGCCCTCTTTCTTGCTCTCTATCATTGCTTTTTCTCTGCTTTCTTTTTTTCTTCTATCAATCAAGAGAAGCTAGATTATACTGTGGTAATTAACAGCTTCTGAATTTCAGAGCCTTAGAATGGTAGAGTCTATTTCATGCTGGAGCAAAATCATCTGGACGTCTGGGTGACACTCAGGGCAGAGGCCTTCCCCATGTTGGCACAGAATGCTGGGCTTCTTCAAACTTAGGGTACAACATGGGCCTCCTGGTAGCAATGAAGGCTTACAACTCCCAATTGGGTGGGTCATGCTGGCAGTAAATACTGCATGTCGCTGCCACCCACTCTGGCCTGACCAGCCACACGGACCTCCCTAAGGGCCAAGAAGGGTAGACCCACCATGGGCCCACGGCTCCCAGAGCATGAAGAGAGCAGGATGTGGGTGAGCACTAGAAGACTCTCCCCCAATTCGTTTCAACCCTTCTCCTCCTCCCTCTCCTCTCTTTCATGAATGTTCTCTTTCCTTTTCTCTCTCTGCCCTGCTTCACTCTCCTCCTGCCTTCTCCTAGGCCTTCTTCTCTCTCTTCAGTCCACTCTTCTTCTGTGTCCTCCCACTCCATGCCGAGCAGATGCTGACCGAGGCTGACACTGCCTCAACTTTCTGGCCTGCTTGACATGAGCCTCCACTTTTATGGAGGCAAAGGCAATGACAGTATCCTCCTTCTTCCGGTTTTGCTGGAAATTTATGATGAAACTCCCCTGTTACCATGAGCACCTTTCTTCCCAAGGTTAAAAGGCCTGGCAAATGGCCGAACCAGCTGTCTTGCACTTGCAAGCCACAAGGGAAGCATCTTCCCCTTCTCCCCTGAAACATTAACCCTTCTGAAGACCCCATCAATCCCAGAACATTGCGTTTGATTTTCTATTTGAGCCCTAAACACTGACCACTGGTCATTCCTCAGTCACTGAGGAGGGATAGGTTTAATTTCCTAGTAGTGTCAGGAAAGTCTCCAGATGGGCATTCTAGGTTGCCAGAAGGGCCTTGGGGTATTGTGAGTTAAGATGGGGCTTGATATGTTTCAGCTCATTCGTAGCAAAGGAAGAGAATTCATGTGGCAGTCAGGTGGAAAGCATGTAACGTGGGCACTGGGCTTGGCTACGGATGTCTCCTGTCCTGTCAGGTAAGTGTCTTTCTCTGGGCCTCACTTGCCTCCCAAGAGGAAGCATGTTTGGATAAGGTGAGCTCAGAGGAAGTTGGTAAAATGCTATGAATTTCTAACTTTGGCAGCCTTGTTGGTCAGGGAGGATAATGCGTTTGACCAAGAATAGCATATATTATTTGAGAATTTAAAAGGGCTACAGGCTTCCTGTCTATAAAAAATGGAACGAAAAAGGTGAGGAGTGTACTAGGGTGTGTGGAAAAGCGAGGTGTGAACCAGCGATGCCAGGGTGAGGGTTTGATAGTCTTATATTCATTGCTTATTTTCCTCACAAGGTAGCTTGGATTATGTGGTAAGTTTTATTCTTTGGGGCCCTTTCTCTTGTTTTTTTCTTCTCCCCCCCCCTTTGAAATTTTAGTGTCAGGAAATGCTGGGGGTGGAAATATTAGCGAAGTTAGATCCTGTTTGTTGAGATAGCAGAGACATGTCAGGTGTTGGTGATTTCCCCCTAAAGTTGAAGGTTATAATTTTTCTACCTTCCTAAGAAATAATGGTCTCTTGGAATGTGCAAGTAAATTAGTCATACAGTGTCCTGAGAATTGGTCTCTGTAATACATCCTGGTCCCTGAGAAAGAGCTGCGGTTGTGTAATGGATTTTAGAAGTCTCCAAAGATGGTTCAACTAACGTATTTGTTAGTCTAATAAATGATATTGCTCTAGTCAAGATTTTTCCATATAGCACAATTTAATAGAGGAATCAATAGTTTCTCAGACATGACAAAAGGGTCTGGGTGTGTTTTGATGGGAGACAAAGTCTCTTGTTGTTCTAATAAAGCCAAAATTGGGGAAAAAAGATTTTTTTCCTCTTTGAAATGTATTTTTATGAAGCTAAAATATACATACCACTTTCTCTAGGAAAATATTTGTTTGTCAATATTTGCTCCTATGGAGTCTTTTTATTCTGTTATTATACATGAATATGCATTTTTCCCTCTACCTCTTTCCCTTTGTTTGATGAGCTGTCACTAGTACGTGCTTCTTTAAGGAAAAACTCAAGTCAAGGTGTTTTGATCCATTGAGTCTATGGAATATTAGTAACATTTTAAGAAATGCCTTGGGCAAACATTGGCATCTACACACACTTCTTTGCATCAAAACTTCTTTAAAGTCCCCAGGATGGTTTTATACTGTAAAAAGCAATCTCCTGAAGATGCTCCTGGCTTAGGGGTATCGTAAGCTTGTGTTCACTGTCCCCTGACTCTGACCACCACCGTATTGATCCCTTTGCTGATTTAAGTTAATGGGTTAAACACAGCTCTTTGGGGGTAGTTGAAGCTGCTTGGAATGAACTTGCAGCGATACTGAGACTACTGGAACATCTGTGTATGTCTTCCTCAGCCAAATATTTAGTTTTTGCCATGGAATGTGTTATTTGGAGGGTGTCTGACTTTCAGGGCTATGGGTTCTACCTACTGGAAGAAATATTTGCTGACATTGTCCCTTAGCAGTTATCCCTAAATGACTCTGTCATCAAATGTGAATCCAAGAAGAATCTGAAAATGACTGTTGGGGACAAATTTCACCGAACTGATGAGAGTTTGCTTTTTGCAAAGCTAACAAAAACAGCTGAGATTGCTGGATGCACTGTCTACTGAGGCAGACATGCGTCAGAATGTTTCTGGGGAGGATGCAGGAGCACAGCAGAAGCCTGGGGAGCTAACATCCACTGGAGAGATTAGTTGTGCAGACCACATAGCTTCTCCACCTGACCATAGGTTAGAACTTCCCAGGTGAAGGGCTGTTCAAACACCAGGGTCTTGGCTCTGTGCTTTAAGATCCCTGCCTCAAGTAGTTCTGGGTGGGGCTTGGCCAATATATTTATACTTGCTCTTCTCTTTACAGGTGATTCTAGTATGTGGTCAGGGCTAAGAACCACTAATCTAGAAATGTGCTACTCAAAGTGGGGTTCTGTGACCAGGAGCAGCAACATGGAATTTCTTAGAAATGCACCTGAGATTAGGGCCTTGGAATCCAGAACTTTTGCTGTCCTGAAGATTCTGAAGTCTTACCTGTGACCTAGTGAGGTTTAAAAATAGATTTCTAGAATCTACCTCCAGAGTTTCTGATTCAGTAGTCATGGGATTGGAGCTGAAAAATATGCGTTTCTAACAATTATTCAGACAATGCTGATGTGGCTGGTATGTACTTCACATTTGAACATCACTAGACTAGTCTCAGCAACTTAGACTTTTTAAATTCGTTGCAAATGTAATTTTAAGGCATTGGGATTTCAGCTGTCTCACAGATTGACTCATGGAACTAATTGCATTGGCTAGAACATTTTTAAAAATTTTAAAGGTTTTTTCCAGTAAGGAAGCAAAACATGAGTTAAAACTACAAAAAGTCAAGCTTTTTCCCAGATGATAACCACTGCTTTGACTATTTTGACTTAGCCAATTTGGAAGATTTATCAGGGTAATTGAAGTGGCTTGAAAGATAATTTTTCCCTTCTCTTATTGATTGGTGGTGTGGATAAATTGGGCAAATTAATGGAAGGTTTTGAGGGTCAGACACACTTCTATAGGAGAATCTATTATTGTCTTAGTGGTAGGAGTGAACATGAACTAGGATCTTCAGGAAAAGGTAATACTTTGTTTCTACCATATTTCACCGGTGGTTTGGCTGACAAGGTAGTGGCTCTGCTGAAGTATTTAGGTAGAAGATAGGGTTGGCGTGGCAAGTCTTCTCTAGGTGATTCTGATAAAACCCTCAGTTCACCTGGGAGCCATTGCTTTTGGATAAGGGCTCATAAACTCAAAAGTCTCCAAGGACAGGAAGGGACAGGTTAGTTGGTAGGGGCAGTGGGGCTCAGAGTCTTCTTCCTGTCTACAGGGACCACCCTTTCTACCTACCTGATAGAGAGGGTTACTGTATGACTTAGCCAGAGCTCCTGATTTTAAAAGAGAAATCAGAACTTAGGAGACAAAGACAGGAGGATTGCCATGAGCTCCAGGCCAACCTAGGCTACATAATGAGTTTGAGGCCAGCCTGGACTACATAGTGAGACTCTGTTTCAACAAAACAAAAACGAAGACAAAGATAAAAGCAAAGCAATAAAGAGAAGCCAGGCATGCTACTTTTCTTCTGAGTTATGTCCTGTTTTGTGAATGTCAGCCACACATTTTCTAAATGTAAAAGATTTGAGCTGGCCAAACAAAACACTCCAGTGGGCAACAAATTTGTGATCTCAGGGTGCTTTCTTTAATTGTCTATGAAGAACCATTTAAACTGAGTTCTATTCAGGTCACTTAAGAAATATACACAATTTACTGGATTTGCTTTCGAGTATTATAGTGTTGTATTGTGATTCCATGGGATTTCTATGGGCAACAGGGAAATATTATTGTATAATTTTTAATAGGATAATTTAACTATCTCAGCCTCCAGCTTATATGCATCCAGATTTTAATATACTAATCATCTTTAGTATAGCATTTTCTTTGGAAGTGGAAATTTGGATGCATTTTAATTTTTAATGCATGGAATTAGCAATAGAAGGGTTGGAAAAATTTCAAACTCTGTAGAAGAGCGGCCACAAAAGAACATTCAAACCACTAACTAAAAAAACCTCAGTGCTATATGCTTCAGTTATTGAATCTGGGGTATCTAGGTCTGACTACATATTCCTGCATATTGAATTATTACAGCATTAAGTTCCTGAAACATTTAGGAAATAGATGGTAGAGAAGTGCCTAAAAAGAGAAATTTAAAAAACAGACATCACATTCCTTTTTATTACTTTTATCTGTCCTCCCAAGGACAGCAGAGGCACTTTCCATCTGTTTAAATCTTGGACTGGCTTATCTGGCTCAGCAGTGCCCAAGGCTTGTGCATCTCACACAGACACCTGACTCTGGGTTTAACCCCTGAGACCTCCCGTTACATTAGGTGAAACCTGCCATTATGCACACCCATTCCCATCTCCTAGTCGATGTTTTCTCTGTTCATTACTTCGTGGTTGTCCGTTGTGTGACACTATTGATGGACAAAGTGGCTTGGAAGGAAAAGTCCTGGGGTTAGCTCTGCAGTAACCACTGCTCATTTCCAATTTATGTTGCGTTTCAGTTTTTGTGGTCTCTGAACATATGATTTGGTATGTGTTGGCAGGTTGTGAGAGGGAAAATTTCCAGGGATGGGATCCAAGGTTGTCACTATTACTCCTGTAACATAAATATAGGATAACAGACAGTGGGGTTTCCCTGTGGTCCACAGTAGTGTACAGGAAATAGGATTCGCTAAATTATTCACATCTGGCTAATAAGAACATGGTATTTTGTTTCATTCTATTTCTCCTTGCATGTTTTCTGCCTTGGAGTCCCTCTGGAAAAGATGAAATTTGTATATTCTTGGATCCCCAGCCAAATGCTGTGCAATTTCTCCTTAACCACAATTTTTAAGAATACAGATATCCTGGAGAAATCTAAAATTGGGAAGGATGCGAGTGTGTTGCAGTTTGGAGAACAAGCACATAAGATTTTGCCTGATGTAATATTTGTACTTTGAAAAGTAACTGAAAAAGAGATAGGAACGGGCAGGCCTTTAATTAAGTGAACAATTTTAGAAAGGGAAAAACATTATGGAAAATGAAAAGAAATATTTTGGCCTCTGACTCAAGTCTTGGTATGAGTTTGGAATGCTCTAATCTGTTCAGCATGAGCCAGAAATAGTTTCCTAAGGAGAAAGAAGTAGGTTCCTTAAAGCTCACCTTGGCCTCTTGTTCTTCACCTCTGCTTTTGTGCATAAGTAGACCCATTTCTGATAGGTCTGCTACAGGTGTGGCTGTTTATCCATATTGACAAAAATCCCAAGGTGCTGCAGAGTGTGCATGTATTTCCTGTGTCCATGTAAGGGCACCCCAATACCTTGGACTGCCCTATTCTTATGTGGTGGAAGGGGCAAGCTAACTATCTGCATTCTCTCTTCTCTCTCTCTCTCTCTCTCTCTCTCTCTCTCTCTCCTTTTGTACCAAGGATTGAACTCACGACTTCACATTTGCCAGGTAAACACTTGCACTGCTGAGCTAAATCTCCAGCCCCTGTGTACTCTCTTTTACAAGAACACCACTCATTCTCAAGGGCTCTGCCCTCATAATCTAATTGTCTCCCAGAGTCCTCCACCTGCTCATGTCATCATCTCATGGTTTAGAATTTCAAAGTATCAGTTTTGGGGAAACACAAATATTCAGGCCATGGCAATGGGGCACCAGTGGTGGCATGCTCTGGGAAACAGAGGGTGGCAAGAGAACAGTGAGGAAAAGGGGAAAAGTGAACAAAAGCCATGATGTTTCTAAAGGCTCAGGCCAAGCAAATGTGCAATAAGTGCTAAGTAAGCGAATTAATTTTGTCTATTTGCAGAAAATCTATTTGGATTTACACCCCCACCAGAGCATAAAAGACTGTTTGCCATACAGCATCCTTACCAGCATCAATATTTGCTCTTATCTGAGTATTTGTGTCCTTCTAAAATTTCATACATTAGAATTTTAGCCCTCAAGGTATGGTATACAGAGATGGGGCCTTTGGGGGAGATTAGAGGAGGCCTTTGGGATTAGTGCCGTTATAGAAGAGAACCCAGAGAGCTAGCCAGCTCCTCCTGCAGAATGATAATGAAGCAAGAAAGCACCATCCATGAACCAAGAAGTAGGCCTCTCCAGACACCAAATCTACATTTGCTTTGAACTTGGATTCTCATACTTCTGAACTATAAAACAACTTTCTGTTGCTTCTAAGTCATCTTGAATATGATATTTGGTTCTAGCATCTCTCTTTGATTAAGAATACTTTTAAAAATTTTATAAACTGGGTGTGGTGGTGCATGCCTGTAATCACAGCACTTGGGAGGCTGAGGCAAGAGGATAGTTGTGTGATAGAGACCAGCCTGGGCTATGAAGTGAGCTCAAGGCCAGCCTGAACTGCATAGTGAGACCCTGTCTCAAAAAGACAAAAAATTATTGAAATTTGATAGAAAAAAGTTTCATGCTTATTTTTAATATTCATAAAAACTAATGCCAGACTCTTTATTTTCTGAGTTAAAGGAGAGCAAACAAGCTGGCAGCTTTGTTCCCTGTTCTGACTTTGGTCATCTCAACCCATATGCTTCTGATGGCACATCCAGCCATGATTCAAAACTGGGTTTATCTGACCTGGGCTCCTCCATCAAAGGCTTCTCACTTTGACTTGTTTGGGTCTGATGTGTTTGCAACCCTGGTATGGCCTGTACCAAGGAGGTTGCTCCCATCTGCCTTACATGAGCCCTCTGCTGAGGACATGTGGCCTCCTCACACACTGTCCCATTCTTTCCTCTGCACGCATTCAACTTCCACTCATCCTGAAATAGCCAGTACAAGGCGGAATGGTCTAGTTTCCCACTGAACACACTGTACACATTGACCACACTATTCATTAAGATTAAGTGTCAGGCAAATGGCACTGACCGTCACTGATGCCTTTTGTAATAAAGAATTGATGCCTGAAGTTGGCAAATAGTAATGATGGTCTCTGGAGTCCATGGGAATTTCATTACCACAGCCTCATTTCTGAGATGAAAAAGAAGAATCATGAACCCAATGTTCAAGTCAGTAAGCAGCATCTTTGTGGTACGATTAGCCCTGAATTCTGGCCTCCCTTGCTCTGCAGGGACTCATCGCTCATCTTGAGGCACACAATGTAATTTGGAGCCTCTGCTTTCTCATTTGTGAGAGCAACACTGTCTGGAAAACTTGGAGAGCAGAGTTGCCTGGATTACATACCCTAAGGTCCTGCCAGGAGGCTCAGTTAAAGGGCTAATTGGAAGGATGCTAAAAAGAAAATAAAAGGATCCCACCAAAAGAGCACCCATTACTCAACTCAACTTGCTTTGTTCTAGGAATTAAAAGGCACGATCTATGATTGGAGCATAATTCAGGGAACAATTTTGGTCTAACGGCTTCAGATGTGTTTCCAGTAGGCTTTCTACATTTCAACTCTCTGATTTTTAGTCTATAAACTTGCTTCTCTATGTCTAAAGAAATTCTGCCTAAATTCCTTGAGGGTCTGACCCTTTCTGAGCCTTAGTTTATGTTCTTTTGTTCTTGTACTTGACATTATCTCAAATAGTCTTGTAAAATCTTGCTTCTGTTCCCTTCAGAATTTTATATCCCTCAATGAGGCATTTTTCCCTTTTCTTCAGAAAAAAATAGCTTCCTTGCTCTGGTAACTTTTTTTGTTTTATGAATACAGATAAAAAGTTCAAGTTTTTAGAATGATACAGAGCACTTTTGGGGGGCACAATTGCTGCGTACCAAATAACCTGAAACAGAGTTACTTGAACAAAGTGAACATTTGGACAATCTATGTGGTGGATCAGGCTACTGGGCTGCCAGAGGGAGGATGGCTGAGGGAGAAGCTGATGCGTTGGTTATGAGGGGACACAGGAGTCTAAAGTGGCTAGCAGGATGAGCAGCATGGTAATGCTGTTACCTGATATGATTCAAAAGGATTCAATGACACATTTTCACTTATTCATTCATTTCCTATGTATTCAGTCACAGGTAAGAACAGGAAGCATATTCAGTAGAAGATGAAAGGCTCAAAACTTTGGGAAACAGTACTCATTTAAGAAGGGCTTTTGAGGGTCTGAACTACATCAGGCAGTGTGCCGAGATGCAAAAATACCAAGATGCAGCTCCTGCCCTGCAGCAGTTTGGTGGCTGGTGGGGGAGATGACTAACCCATCATCAGTCATGGTGCAGTGTGATGAAAACTCCCAGAGCTGTCAGAAGCAAGAGAGGTGTCTCAGCCCTCCCATCCCACCTCGGTAGGTGTGGATGAAATGGGAGTCAACACTGAAGACACCCAGCTTCCACCAGGGACTGTCACACCTTGGGTGTGGAGGGAAGTGGGCTACACAGTGGGAGGAGGGCAACACGAGTGGCACTTTTCTACTACTGTAACAAATTTCCATATTCATCTTCCAGTTCTGCAGGTCAAGGGTCTGAGATGTCATCGGTAGGCTAAAGTCAAGGCATTAACAGGGCTGCAGCCCTGCTAGAGGCTCAAGGAGAGAACCTGTTTCCTGGTCTTTTCTGGCTTTTAGAGGGTCCTGTGTTCTTTGGCTTGTGGTCTCTTGCTCCATCTTTAATGCTAGAAATTGCTACCCTGACCTCTGCTTCTGTTATCACATTTCCAACTCTGGTGCTCTGGCCTCCTTCTTGTACTATAAACACCTTTGTGGTTACACTGGGCACACCCAGATAGGTGAGGATAATTTCCCCATCCTAAAATCCAAGGCCCTTTTACCATATAAGTAACATCACAGTTCTGGAGATTATGATTAGACACCTTTTGTGGGGGTATTATATATCACCCACAGTGAAGCAAAAGAATTTCAGGGGGAAGGAGAAGAAAGACATTTTCCTTCTTATATATTAATCTGGCTCTATATTACACCTGTGAAATCTCATTAATGGTCCTGTTCAAGTAAAGAAAT
Organism: Dolichotis patagonum; assembly: GCA_004027295.1. Taxonomy (NCBI): domain Eukaryota; kingdom Metazoa; phylum Chordata; class Mammalia; order Rodentia; family Caviidae; genus Dolichotis; species Dolichotis patagonum. The sequence continues at coordinate 83,915 of PVJX010003094.1, forward strand.
GAGCTACAACTTGACAGTTCTTCTTAGTAAAAAAAATACAAATTAGGGCAGTGTTACTTTCTATAATGAAGCAGCATGAAGTTGTACCTTAAGAAATGATATAGATTCAGAGTTAAATCTTCAGTCATCTTCATAGGAAAGCCTGTTGCTAGAATCAAGGTGCCTTGCTTCAGAACTGGAGCATATCATTCTGCTTCTCTCTGCACCATTCTCTGTAGATTTGACATTCAGAGTAATACCCTGAAAACATACGTCTTCCTAGTCTTCTCTGAGTTCAAGCTGGGGACCCTTGTGCCAGCCTGAATCAGCACTGGCTTCCCTGGGCTGCGCCAGCTTAGCCAGCACTGCAGCTCTGCCTGCTTTGGCAATGGCACTGGAAAGGGTATTTTAGGTCCCGCTGGGCTCTGCACAGTGCTGGAGGCTGGTGCAGGAAGGGCAGGGAGGCTGGTGCTTGCCCTGCTGGGGGAGGCATGGATAAAGGACACCCAGGCTGGCTACATTTTCTGCTCTTGGTGATTGAATATGGATGTTGAGTTGCTACAGTGGGTAACAGGGTGTAATTTTCTTATTTTTAGATGTTGAATGCATGATGAGGTTTCGGCAGAAAATGATTGTCATACTGATTTTAAAGCCCGATGTGTTTTTCTTCAGAGTTCAACAATGATTAATCTCACATTTGAAAACATTAAAAAACAAACTCCAAAATAGATCAAAAGAAATTTCAGATTTGATGGATTTTTAATACAGTATGTTTTAAAAAGAGTCACACAGTGCTCCTCTAGTCACGTGTATTTTCTGGTGCCCACGGTGGTGTTCCCGTCAGTTTTCCACGTAGTTATTCAATTCCCCCAGAGGAGCTCAATGCAAATGCTGGGGAATCCAGCAATCTGTATCAGGAGGGGTCAAGGCTCCTCCTAGTAAAGGTGCTGTTTGCCCAGAGTTCTGTCTTCCTTGTGAACGCTCCATGCTTGCACCTAAGCTGGCTTGACCTTGCATGCTAGCCTCTCTCTCTAGGCTCTAATTGGGAGGCTAGGGTTGGTTCAGTAGCCTGAGCCTGGGCATCACTTGCTCACCTCCAAGTGTGAAGAGTCATGGGGCTATATGCTCAGCACCCTCTGTGTATGTGTCCCTCAGGCCCACCTTGTGGGGACAGGCATCAGAACCATCCTGTCTGTACTGAGGGATAAATGAAAAGTAGAGGCTTGCTGAGTCCTTGCCACTTGTAAGCAGTGAGGCTGGGAGTCAGGGGCAAGTGTGTTGGCTTCGAAGCTAGGGATTTCCACTTGTACTTTCAGGTAATGTATTCAGCAATGGGAAGTGGGGGAGGGTTAAGTGGCTGCATTGTGAGGCCGACTGTAGGTCACATGCTTTAGGAAGAATTCTACTGTCATGTTTAACAATTAAGAATTTTTGAGGACAAAGTTTTGAAGCTAACAAAGGAGCCCCCAAACCACTGTGGTTTTAGTCCATTATGCCTTTCTAAGGTATTTAAACTCCTGGAAGTTCTGTCTCTGCTATAACCCAGGGATACTAACAGTAGAAGCTTTATAGAATTGTAAAGAAGATAAAGTGAAAGAAAGTAAGCCACCTGGAGTAGGGTACATGCTTCTACACAAATGAGATCTCTTCCCCTTTATACAAAGGTCCTGTGTCTAACATATAACTCAACTGTGCCCTGGCACAATGGAAATGTTTACTTTGCCCTTTCACTAACTTCCAATTCATTTGACAGAGATTTAGACCAATGATGGTCATAGAGCTAGACTGGATCTGGTAAAGAGATATCCTGATGGAGATGGTGGATGGGTACCTATCCACTGTGGTAGCAGTGAGACCCACCTCCCCCTGTCCCAAGAAAGAGTCATGTCTGAAAAGCTTCCATTGGGGTTTCATGTCTTGGCTCTCTTTTCAAAATTTCTCACTAAAATTCAGAGTCATAGAGAAAGAGAACCTCTCAGCTTTTGTGAATTTGTAGCCCATGAAGAGTGATTATGGAGAGACCCAGGATAGGTTTGGATGGAGCCCTGAGATGAAGGAGATGACCACTGGTAGGTAAAAGTAGCTGTAAAGTTAAATAGATTCCCTTTTCAACTCAGCCTGCATCAGTTGTTGAAGGGTTGAACTGACAACTGCATGGTGTTTTCTGGGTCCTGAGTCTATAGCTCTGACCTCATGGTACCTCTTGGGGTCTCTGCTCTTTGATGTAGGTGATGTTCTGTCTAGATAGGGGGAATCCAAGCCAGTGAATTCCTGTGGGGCTGGCTGATAAGCCAACCAGATGCAGGAAAAGGGGGAGAGAAAGGTAGAGCAGATTAGGAAGGAGGGAGCTGGGGACCCAAGGTGGCTGGCCCACTGAATCTCTGAATTTAGGGGAATAGGATGAAAACATCAATTTCAGATAGCCTAAGAACCCAGGAAAAGACTTATTTTGTTGAGCATGAACTTCAACACTTCCCTAAATTTTGTAATAGTGAAGTGTTATGTTAGTTCTGGACTTATCAAAAAAACTAAGTTGTAGCATCAGCAAAAGAGGTCAGGTAAGAAAAGGTAGACAAGAGATAGACAATTCAAGATCAGACATGAAAAGAGTTCAGCATGTGCCAAGAAGCCAGTCTGGTCAAGAAAAGATACCAAGAAATCTTTATAAGGGTCTTGCAAAAAAGTGAAAAATAACCATGATGGACTTTTTGTTCATTGCTGTATGTTCAGGTACTCATCCAAACTCTTTCATGAGTGAATCCACTCAACCATCATAACAAACTCGTGAAGCAGGTGCTGTTTTTTCCATTGTGCAGATGAGATACTGAGGCACACATACCTTAACAGACTTGGCTAGGGTCAGTGGTAAGAGCACTGTAAGTGGTGAGAGTGGAGTCAAACCAACAGCCTGACCCCCACACACCCCATGCATGTCCTCACCTACTGGTTTCCCCTCTAAACTGTGGAGCACATGGTTAGGAAAAGTCCCACAAGAAAAGAAGTCAAAGTTACACCTGTGGTTTGTAGCTGGTGTCAGACCTTCTGTACTCTTGAGCAGAAGTTGGAATGTCTAGTTTTCTCTGAAGAGTGAGAGAGCATGGTATGGCGTCCTTTTCCAGAGAATCCAATGACCTAAATAGGTGCAGATACTAGAATGTCAGAGCTAATCCTGGCCCCTGGCTTCCTGAGTGCTGCTTGGCTTTGGGCACTAGGCTGAAGGGAATATGTGCTTTCACAGCTATCTGGTATCTCCCAGGTCTCTTAGGAAGCACGTTTCCAGGGCCTCAGCTGTCTGTCCTCATGAGAACTTTGGCTGGTGGTCTCCCTGGTAAGCAGTTCCTTTGCCAGACTTGGCTTAGCGTGTATTTACTAGAAGATGAAACCTGATAGAACAGAAAAAATGGTCACCATACTGGAACATTTGTTTTTCTAAGTACCATTATCTACAACTTCTACTGACGGGAAAGAAAGGCAGAAAGGTCTATATTTTGGGCAAATGAGTTCTTGCAGTTTCTGATGACATTGATTATAGCTTATCTAACTTCATAACGGGTCTACCTTATCTGTAAGGTAAAATACAGCCTGAAAACCAGAAGAGATGCTGGAGCCTTAGGAAAAAAGCTTTTATTTTTGATAAGATTTTGATTATGATTAAATCTCTGTTTTCAATTTAGACTACCTAAGCAGAGGGTTTTTTCTGTTAGAACCAATATTGTCACTGGTCCTGAGTGGCAAAGAAATCTATATTTTTTCTACCATCTGTACCTAACAATGACTAAGAAAAAACTAATATTGAGTCACCTTATTGGTGTATGAAAAAACATTTCATTTTTATAGACGTTAGCCTAATTTTCAATATTCTTAACATTATATTTCAGTGACAGTGATATGAAAACATATTTTCCACTTCTAAGATGTTTTTTCAAGTAGAATCTGGCATCCATGTTTTCTTACTTTGTGTCGCTGGGCTCTGAGTGGCTACCAATTTATCTTTGAGGGACATTAGAAGGCACTCTGGAGTAGAGAAAACCTCCTCACTCTTGTCTCTGTCACAAGTCACAACCTTCATAGGCCTTAGTTTCACATTTCTAAAATCCTTACTGTTCTGTTCATCTCTTGATTTGTTGATTATTATTTGGATATACTTCTTTGTGGTTCTATTTTGCCTATTCTGAGATTATGTTATGAGCATGCTCGGATTCAGTGTTATTATATTCCACTGGCAAGCTTTGCTTATCATTTGTAGTGACTCCTTCATGTCTAGGCACATTCTATTTGCCTTAAAGTCTATTTTGTCTGATATTAACAGAGCTACTTAAGCTTTTTGTTGTTGGTTGGTTTAGTTTACCTTACATGTCTTTTCCCCAGTTTTTTAGTTTTAACCTTTGTTGAGCTAAGGGAAGGTTTATTTTTATTTTGCAGACAGATTCATTGAGGTTTCTGAATTTGTGGATTGGTGTCTTTCATCAGTTTAAAAATTTCTGTACCATTATCTTTTTAAAGGTTATTATTCTCTTCTTAGTATCCTAATGATTTATTGCATCTTTGGTAATCAATAAATGTGATACTTTATATTGCTTTAAAAAACTCAAAAATAGCTAAAGTTGATCAGTATCTTTGCCTTTGTCTCAGACAATACAAGAACCTTAGGACATCTTTCCTGACTTGTCTACTACTTTATTATACATTTTATTTCTATCCTTTTTTGTTTTGAGCATTGCGGTAATGAGTGCTATACACACTGCTCATTCTCCTTTCAGGACAGGGACATTCCTGGATGCTGAGAGTATTGGTGGCTGATGGCTCTCAGCTGATGCCCAATGGGAAGTTGTCTTAATCAGAATAAAATGGCCTCAACTAAAGGCTGACACCTCCCCAGAAGCAGCTCATATTTTAGCTTGGTCAATATGTGTGTGTTCGGGAATAAAGGTCCTTTACTCTAAAAATGGCAACTCTGATGTCCATTCCAGCTCTCAAGGGAGAAGATGATGTCTTTTTCTGTGACTATATCACAATTCAACTTGTTTGCTGCCATTCCTACTTCCTGTATTCCCAAATAAGTATTGTTGACTACAGTGCTCTCCCAAACATCTTGTGCATGCAAATCTAAAACTCAGACTAATTTCCCAGGGAATGTTGTTTAGAATGATAATCCATGACTAGTTTGTTAGGCTTACCCACATATTTTCTATTTTATTTGCTAATATTTCCTTTTTGCACCTGGGACCAACTTCCTCAGAATTCTTCTAGCCAGAGTTTGCTGAGTGAAAGTCTTAATTTTGCTTTGCTATGAAAGATAATTTTAGCAAGTCTATAATTCTAGGTTAGCGATATTTTCTTTCAGTTCATTGAAGACACTATTCTATTATTTTCTGAGTTCCACTTTTGCTGTTGCAAAATAAGCTGTCAAATGAATTGTCACTCCTTGGAGATCTGTTTTTGGCTGTTTGTCAGACCTTTTTGTCTTGATGTTTTGTAAATTCATCATGTGTGTCTTAGAGAAGATTTGTTTATATTTTCTTGATTTTAGAGTCATTGAGCTTTCTCAATTTGTAGATTGGTGTCTTTCATCATTTAAAAATCTCCAAAGCATTACCTCTTTTAAATATTCTTTGTTGCCCTCTAGACTTTGAATTAAATGCATGTAAACTTTATTTTATCCTAGACTTCTCTAAGTTCATGCTCATACTTTTTGTCTCATTCTCTGTGATACATGTAGAACAACTTCTTCAAATCGATCTTCCAACTGACTAATGCTCTATTCAACTCCTTTTAATCTGATGAGTATATATACCCATTGAGTTTTTCATTTCAATTATTGCATTTTTTTATTTCTTAAAGTTTTATGTGTCCTTTTACTAAATCTATTTTTGATAGTTTCTTTTTCTTAATCCATTTTTCAATTCTTTTAAATTTTCTTTAAACATATTAAACATATATGTTTTGTATTTTGTGTCTAATAATGTCAATATCTGTACTTGATCTGGGTTTGATTCTACTGGCTCTTGCTTTAGGGAACTTATGAATTTTATTAAAAAAATTTTTTTGATGGTGCACACACAATTCTAGGAACTTTTTCCAGGGAATTAGAGACTGGATTAGCAGTATGTTGCTCTAGAGAATTTGTGCTTGTGTCTGCCAGTGTGTAGGTCACTACCAGCCCGGGAGGGGCTTTAGACCAATTCCAGGTGTGAAGTGTTTTGGGACCACAGAGGTTGTCAAATTTCACAGACAGTAATCTCTGGATTTTGGCTTTCTTTCCACTTCACTCTACTCCACTGCTGTTGGACTCCGAAACCCAAACCTTAAGTTTGCCAATTTTGGCAAAATACTTGGAAAGCCTGCTGAGATACATGCTGCTGAAAGCCAGCTTTTGTTTACCTTTCTGATTTCTTACTTTCACTTAGCTTTTGACCTCTGAGGATTTTTTTATTCACCAGCTCATTGATAAATTTCAGCAATATGTTTTGTTTTAGAGTTAGCCTTTTTAGCTGGCTTCACAGAACAGTTGTTCAGAATATCTAGTACACCAGATTGCTAGAGATAATCTCCTGAGCCTCAGATTTCACTTTTGTAAAATGGTAATAATGTTAATATTAGTTTAACTGGATTGTTGAAAGAACTAGAAACTAGCTTGCATATTTCCTATAAGGCAGAGTTTCCTTAGTTGTTTTTCATTGAACTCATTATTTTCTCTGTTCAGGGTCTCTCAAAAGACTCTGAGATCAAATAGATTTGGGAAGTGCTAGTGATTGCAGCTTCTTCTGGAGCATCATGAAAGCCATATTAAGTCTTACTGTATTCTCCGAATTCATGGGATGCAGAACTGAACTTGTCATGCATATCTGTTAACAGTCCAACCATTGATTACCATTTGGGGAATACTGATGTGTTAGATACTGAATGAAATAATCTGAAGGCTGCTTGTTTCCCCACAAACATTCTAGAATTTTCTGTTGGGACAGAAGGGAAAGAGAGGAGAGATCAGGAGAAAACAGTGGCTCAAGAATGTCTTCCTCTGCACTGCAGAAATCCTGATGTACTCTTAGGCATTTCTACTTCCCTTGTGATAGGAAACAAAGTAAGAAAAGCACACTGAAAATACATGTAACCTTCTGTGTCAAACCTCTGTCATGTATACTGTTGTCTTTTTGGATGAAGGACACAGTGCTTCTTTGGACTCAAGGAATCATTCTTAAGAAGCTTCTACCTTTAAGAAAGTTCCAATAGCTGATTTTGAAGCAGAAGGATTGATGTAGACTGAGTTTTATTCGGGAAGCAGGAAACTCTGGAGGTTTAGGTGGGGAAGAGCATCTGTAATGTATTAAGAGTTACCTGGAGGTAAACCCCACACTGAACATTTCTGATGCCCCTATACGATCTACACAAAAGATCATATAAGAGAAATGAGAATTAAGTCTTGGAAGGGGAGGGACAGAAGATCAGTCTTAAGTTTTTTGGGGAATAAGACAGAGGACAATTTTTATACCAGAGGAAGACAAATGTGTGTATCTATATTTGTGAAGTTGATTGAGGATCTTCAATTCCTTTCCCAAGAGCAATGTCTCTGTTTCCTTGATTAGTTAAGCTATGAAAGATGCTTAAAAGTGCTAGTTCCCAAATAGTAGGAGCAGATAATTTCTGGAATCAAGCCTGGTCTTCCTGAAAACTAAGACCAAGGCTTTACTTGTCCTTTCTTTTCCCACAACTCTTGGGGAGATGCCTGATTCAGTATGGGAACCGACAAGTCCACATTGGAGTGTACTGTACTCTGGAAACTGGGGCTCGGCTTCTCCTTTTTTAGTTGTGGACTCCATGTCTCAGAGGAACCAGAGCTGCTGGTTAAAATGCAGTTTTCTAGGCTCTCACCAGGTCCATCTAGAATAGCTTACACAATTATTGTACATGTTAATGTTCGAGTTCTTCACTGTAAGCCCCTGACTTACAAACATTAGAGTTGCAAACTTTCACAGATAGGAATGGGCTTCACACAGATACAAAAGTGAAGAATTCATGGAAGTAGCTGAGGTATCTGCCAGATATTGTCACAGTTGAGCTGCTGTGTGCTTATGTTCAGTGTGACAGTGTACAGTAGAGCAGTGCTCAATCAGAGCCCACGATGTCCAGAAGCAAGATGAAAGGCAGTGGTGATGGGGGAGGGGACTGCTGAGAAGCATAAAGCAACAACCATGGAAACAGAAGTGAAAACACAGTGAAAGTAAAAATAGTTTATTTACAGTTGCACTGTACTATACCACCATTTCAAGGTAACTAAAAATAAAAATTATTTATTTATGGTATTTGTGTGTATGTGTTTGGTATTTTATGCTTGGTATTTGTGTCAAAATTGTATAAGGCTCATTTTGTTGCACCTATGAACATATCCAACTTATGAACAGTCTCCCAGGATGGAACTCACTCATGAGTTACTTGTATAGAAGTAACCTCAGGTGTGATCAATAGAAATGGCTATTTGTGACTCAGGTATCTTTGCCTAAATACTCATAAAAGCTTCAGTGCCCTCAACTGCTCACCTAACAATAGTTCTCAGACTTAGAGTCTGGTTCACACACATTGTGGCGTGGCCACTTTGTTAGAAGTAACTAGCTCAGGATATGGACTAGGGACAAATGAAGTTATTAGAAACCTTATTCATCTCTATGTAAATGTTCCTTTCAAAATACTTTCAAAACTAAAGCCACAAGCACATCATTTCTTACCAATCTGCAAAATGAGCAGGATAAGTATTAATACTCCCATTTTACAAACTGGGAAATGGATGCTCGGCTAGATGAGCTGATTTGTTTGACTTAGGAATGTACAATATGGTGGAGGCAGCTTTAGAGTCTGAGGTTTCTTCCCAGCCCATCCTCCCATCTTCCTCTCCCATCCCCAGCTAACTCTGCCTCCCTCCTCCTTTCTCTCTCTTCCTTCCACTTCTCATTGCTCTTTCCACTAACATGTCAGCCAAGTGGCCTCTCTGTGCCATTGAGTCTCCACTACTGCAGACATAGGTATGTCCATCATCATATCCCACTTTATACAGCAGCATCGGCCAGTCCTTACCTGGGGTAGCCTCGCTCGTCAGTGTGTGCAGAGGAGAAAAGTCAGGGAAACCTGGAGTACTGTTTTGCTGAACTATGCTGTCTCGCAAACATGGCCTTCATTTTACCAACCTTTCCAACTGCTGATTTTGTAAAGCTAAAAATAACCTCATCAAGAATGGTGCCATGTCTGGGGAGGGTGCACCTCTTCTCTCTCCTTTTCTCCCTCCCAGGACTCGGGCACACTACATGGGGGCTGGGGGGCTGGACTCTGTGCAGTTTGGGCAGAATGCTCAGGGAAGATATTTGCATGATTTGCACCCTCGAACATTCTGAACTGAAATAATGAGAGAGCTACTGTTCTGCTTACGAGGCACAAAGAAAAAGAAGGCTTTTCCAATTCTACATTTAACCTGAGCAATACAAATAGCTTATTCTCCCAAATCCATCTAACACTAAGTGTGAAATGATTATCTGAACTACAGAATTAGCCAAAGTTCTTTACCTTCATTATATATATATATATATATATATATATATATATATATATATATATAATATGTATATATGTAAATATGTATATATATAATGAAAAAGAGATTTTTCTCTCCTGTTATTCAAGTGATTTTTTTAAAAAGTATTTGTCATGCCTTGTCATTCACTTGTCACCTACAGAGCATTAGGCTTGGAAACCATGTACACAGAGCACGGGGAGTAGATTTCAAAGAACTTCATAGCATTTTTATACTTTTTTGTATGTAATATTCTTTACAATTACTGTTTTCTCTTTTCTCAGCAATGGACAAGAGGGCATGTCTTAGCTTCTCCTCTTTAAGTCTCTGATCAGAAGGTCCTGACTCTGGGTGAACGTGAGCAGTCGTGACCCAGCAGCGGTCTGCTTAGGTGATTTAGCTGCCAGGTGCCTGCACCAGCCCACGAACTGGGCAGCAACCAGGTCTAAAAAAGCTTGCAGCCACATTCCAACCGCAAATGGGTCTGAGCTCTGCCCTGCAGTGTTTCTGCAGGAGTGGGGCTGAGAGCATGGCTGGTTTTGGAACTGCGAGTTTCTGCAAGGGTTTCCTTGTTGCCACCCTGGGGTTGATTTGATGGTGTTCTAGCCAGAGACAATGCTGGGTTTACTAGTCCTTCTGCAGGCAAGCAAGGAAGGCCAGCTTTTTCTTAGGTTAACAGACATATTGCATGCAAGCTTCTGGGGCTAATTGTGGTGAAAATGTGCCAGGTAGACAGACCCCTTTCGTGCCAACCATAATTAATAGAGTGATAGTCTTTAAGGCCATAATGCTCATCAGTTATTAATTAGCAATTCATTTTGTTGAATAAATAATACTAATGATTGATGATAGAACTTGTAATTGGGCACTAGAAGTGGCCCCCCTGGGACTGGCTTACCAGCAAGTATTAACCACAACACAGTAACGACAAAGACAGAGGACCATCTAGGAAAATCCAAGTTAAACAATTGTGACAGAGCCAAGGTGTCCCCTCTCAACAGGAGAAAGGTCCCTCTTTGATGTCTGTCCGACACATGTCCTGGCCGGAGGGTGTTAATTGTTTCTGGCCACACAGACTTGGGGTTTTCCATTTCCTCTTAAGCTTGTAATCAGCCACACTGTTTTCGCCCCCAAAAGCAAAATGTTCTTTGCTAGACAATTTTGTTGACTTTGAATTGCTCTTGTGATAGGGACTTTCAAAGTGTTGTCACAACATGACACATGCATGCAGACTCAAGGCAGGGAAAAGTGCTTTTCCGAAAAGATAATGATTGAAATTTTTATTTTAATGATTCCTCAGATTGAATTCACTTTAGATTAACAGATTTTCCTGCCCAATTGATTTTCTGGCAACCATGCGGTGATCCAACAGAGATAAAATGGGGGTTCACTTAGTCCATAGCTCTGAGGGAAACAGCGAGCCTGGCAGATAGAAGCAGCAAAGGTTCTCTCTCGCCTGCTTGGTTGGAGCAGGACAACCAGTGCTGGTCAGCTGCTGACCAGATGCTGCCTTCAATTAATATTCCAACCCTCAAAGACATTTATCGCTCACTCTCCAAAGGAGAGCAGCTGAGTAATAAAGGGAACCACTAAAGCCGTTTTCTTTTCTTTCTTTCCTTTTTTTTTCCCTGAGAGCATTTATAATGGCTAAATTGGTTGATATAAATTAGCACAAAAAAATAAACATAGTTTGTACAGTATCTGTAAAACAAATTCCTAATCTTGGGAAAATAGACAAAGTGGGAGCTTGCATTTAACAAGCACATGCAATATGCTTCATTAAGACAGAGATTTTTTTTAAAAGCCAATTTGAAAAGGGTTAATAAACTCCAAGATATCATTGCCAGTTACACAGGTCCTGCACCATTTTAAGGGAAGTAAGAGGCTACAAAGGAGACAGTTAAAAAGAAACCAAGAGACTGTGTTGTAATGCTAACAGGCAATTAACAAACTCATGGGTGTTAATTATCTTCATACTGTATCATGTTCAATTAGCTTAGTCTCTGCAACAAAGGCAACGATGAACAATTGCTTTGATAGGCGTACAGTACTTCATTTGTAGTTAATCGGTTTAAGCCCTGCAGTTGCTAGGTTACCTTGGTCTCCAGAGGTAAAAAGCTGTACAGATGCACTATGTTTAAATGACTACAGAGAACTGTTTAAACTCAAACCATGTATAACTCTTTATTGATTTTTCACAGAAGATCTCAGCTCTGATGATAAGGTTTTGATATATTTTCCTGCTACAGCTAGTTCCTTGGAGTATTGCAGAAAAAAAATCTGTCAATATGCTTCTATTATGATCTCTTGATCTGTGCCTATAAAAACCTTTAGCCGCAGCCCTTATTATAAATAATGGAAGAAGCAATATCTGATTTTTTTCCACACTGTACTACATGAAGATTTTTTTTTTTTCTTCATTGCCTTTGGATCCAAATCATAGGACTTCTTTCTATACCCATGCTCTAAAATAATAAAGAAGAATTTCTAGCTCTAATTAATTTGATTGACTCTCAGCAGGACAGGATCAGCTGTAGCATCATGAACTTTAACAATAACTACCAACTGATGGGCAGTTCGCATCAATAAGACCATCACCAGCCTCCCTCTCACCTGTCACCAGGCGGGGAGTGAGCAATAACCAGCCCCCCACAGATGCTCCCCACTTAGCGCTTTCTGCCCTATTAGCAATTTATAATGGTGATCAAGAAACAGTCAGCGGCAAATCAAGACAACTGTCTGGCTGCCTGTTTAATTGGCCTTGTTTGCTTTTTGATAAATGGCTTGTGACTACTATTAGGCCTGTGTATTTTGACTTTTAATAGGCCACAGTGATTAGACTACCAACAGATACTAGGTCAAAACTGAGGAAAGGTGCAAAAAATGTTAATTAATATCAATAATAGGCAATTATTAGTTAGACAGAAGGACCTACTAGCTGCGTGCTCTAATGGCTCAGAGCTAACTGGAAAAGAAGTGCTGCCAAATTAGCATAACTCTATGCAGACTACACGGTAGATCCTAGCAAACATCTGTTATGTTAGTAATTCAAATAGAATTCCTGCCTTTCTAGTGATATTCGCAGAGTCAGCAATCCCTCTTGGCCATTTCAAGGCACTAACAATACCCTAGTGACTAGTGTCCTTCTAAATGGGCTGTGTTTCAGGCTGAGAATTAAAATGCACCTTTCTTTGGGGTTGTGCAATCGAGGAGTGTAAGGGGGTCACTGTCCTCCGGTCAGCACAGGATGGAGAGGAAAGGTTTTGCATGAAAACCATACTAACCTTTGAAGGAACTGTAATGGTTGTCCAGATGACAAGGGAGGGACATGAGATTTCTCCATTTGCTGTTTCATAATTAGTGTAGAAAACATGACTATGCCCAACATGTTACATGGAATGCTATCTATAATTCTCACAGTGTGATTCTTTGTTATTCATTCCTTGAGACATGTACACATGCATGTGTATGTTCTTGCTTACATGTACCCTAATAAAAGGCTGTGGTATGTTTTGAAGTCTAAAAAGAGGTAAAGCAGAGTATCAGTTACAAGAGTGACATGGTAGGAATCATAAATAATATTCCCTACACTTGTTATAAACTTTAAGGTCACCTTGGGCAAAATCTACGTCATAGTCAAAGGCTGTTAGTGTTTGAAAGGACTTAGAGATCCTTAAATTCAAATGAAGAAACCTAGATCCAGACAGGTCAAGAGGCAGATTTAGGGCCACCCAACTGGCTTGGGGCATGGCTGGAAGGAGAGGCAAGTTTCCAGGCTTTTGCTCAGTGCCCTTCACTTGACCTTGCTGCCTCCGTAAGAAGCTATGGGTTTCTATCTGTGATTTAGTGCCTGGTAGATCTTTTTTAAAAGGCATGTTTGAAATGTAAATGTAGAATATTTTCAAAAAGTGCTCCTTCCATATAAAACTACATTTATGAAATAGCGTGTACCACTTTAAGTTAGAATTTTTAAAAAACTTGGTTGTAAGATTCTAAAATCCACAACCATTTCTGGATGTCTCATGTTGTAATGTGAGGCAAAGATTTTTATGAAAACTTTTCTGGAGAAGGGAGGAGCACAGTTGTTACATTATTCCTGGTTTTGAGCCTGTTTTCTTAGGCATTTTGCTTGAATCAAATAGGGGAAAGAACTGTGTGTGGTGCCCTTTGCTTTCCCCCCCCAGAGAACTGACATTTAAGACCCATTTGACTAAACATTTTCAGGACCTGAAAAAAGAAAAACAGAGAGAGAGAGAGGAGAGAGAGAGACAGAGAGTTGTGTGTGTGTGTGTGTGTGTGTGTGTGTGTGTGTGTGTCTAGGGAGACAGAATCTGCTCCTTTAAAGACTGAAATTGAATTGTAGATCAAAACTAGCTGCAGTTTCCTCCCTTTCCCCCCCTACCCTCTGCTCCATTCCACTCCACCCCAGTACTAAGAGAATCTGTCAGGCTGTTCTTTTCGTTAATTGTGCTAAACCATTAGGCCTTTCAGGGCTATTGTGCCAAAGTTCTGAAATTACTTGTTTTGTCTCTTTTCCTGCTTAAAACTTTGAAAACTGTCTCTTTTTAAGTCTATGAGGAAGGTATGATGCATGTTTAAAAATAACATTTTCAAATAGTTAATTTCTGGGAATGAATTTTTTAAATGATGGAAATATAAGACTTTAGCTTTTTGTTTTTTACCTTTTTACTCTACAAATATTTGTTAAACACTGAACCAGAACGTAAAAGAATCATAAAGATAGTGATCAGAATAGTACATTTACAAATTATTTAGTTCCTGCCATGTGGATCTTTTTACTAAGCATTTTATATGTGTCAGCCATTCAATTCTCATCAACATAGGTGGTTTAAAATCTCTGTTTTACAAATAAAAATCAAAGGAGTAGGGAGAGACACAGTTTTTATTAAAGTTTAAATGCTTAATGCTTTGTATATTGTTTTCCTTTTTTGAGGATTTTAAGACTATTCTTAATTCCTCACTATTAAAAGTTTAGAGTTTGAGAAATGACAAGATAATTCATTTCATAATGCCTTTTTCATCTGTGTTATCTTTTCAGATAAAGTGTGCATTACCTGAAACAAAAATGTCACTGTGCATTTTACCTTCTGGTATTTTTAGAATGAGAGAAAGTTTTATTATTATCTTTTAGCAATAAGGTTATGGTTATTTTGTTTCTGCAAACTCACTGCAAAATGGCAGTGAGTTTGTTACTTGTTACTTAAACTGCATTCCATGGGCTCTAAGAGATTTCTGATTCAAGATGTACAACTCTTTTGTACAAAAGGGAAAATGCTGTGAACTATACTGTGTCACAATGCTGTCTAGTTTTATGTGATAACTTGTTTCTTTTATATAATAGTTCTTCAAAGACCTGATATTACTTAGATGATTCTTAAATTTTTAAAAAGCAGACATGATTACTATATACACACATAGCTATAATGTAAATAAAACAAGTTGGTTAAGGTATTATTAAAAGTTCCTAGCTGGTTTTCAACTCTAAAGCATTACTATTCAACTCAGAACTGTGTACAGCCATATTTTTCTGCATAATATTTTCTTCTGGACCATCAAGAGCCTTAGCAATACAGCATCTTTTTTAGAATGACTTCATTGTTATCTTGGAATTTCTCCCTTGTCACTAACATTAATTCTGCATTTTTTGTTTGTTTTTTGTTTTGGGATAAGGTCTCACTATGTAGTTCAGGCTGGCCTTCAACTCATTATGTAGCCCAAAGTCACAGTGATTCTCCTGCCTCAGCCTCCTAAGTGCTGAGATTACAGGCATGTGCTACCATGCCCAGTAATTCTGCAAGTTTTAATGCTGGGACCTGTGATGTTTCCATGTGAGCAGACAATGCTAACTGGCAGCACTGTGATCTGACTGACGGTGACAGTAGAACACATCTGGATTTCATGTGCAACAACAACAATAACAATGATACATCTTGTAATCCGTGAAACGTGTTAGTATACCCACGAGTTAGCTGAGTCACCCAAATATCTCTGGTGTTACATAATTTCACATAAGTAAATCCAATAATGAATTCCAGCCTATCGAGATGACATTTGGTCACAGTCTTTTCTCAGCAGTGTTCACAGACAAGCTGTTGCTGATGCTGATGAAACGTTGAATCTGGTGAGAAAGCTTGAATGTTCGCTCTGCTGCACATCATTGATATAAAACTAGTAAAGAGGACCTGTGGAGTTTGTTTTGTATACTTGTTACTAAGAATGACCTACGTAGTTTTTAAGAGCCAGATTCCTCATTCAGTCAATTATGCCTGTAGTCTTTTAGTTATACCAAGAGCACCACTGTGGTCTGTGAATGGGAGAAGTTCTCTCTCTAGCTTGTTGGAACCATGTCCACTTAGATAAAAATGTCTAAAGAGACTGGAAAGCTTACGCCTTGGTATGAAGTGGATACCTGAGCACCTATCTGCAAGGGAGAAGGCCCTAATCCCAACTGGCACCTTTGGGAATGAGATGGGCATTAGTGTCTGCTTTTGGTGATGGGCTGCATTGAGCAGGACCTTGTATCCCAAAAGAAATTTTGCTCTGTGTTCTGCTAGGGCCAGATGTAGGTTGCTTTATTTTATTTTTTTTTCCTTGGTAAGTGTTAGCAGTATGTGTAGAGATAGTGACACTAATTGTGCCCACTTCTATTAATACCAGAAGTAGCCATGGCAACTAATAAACAGCTAATAATCTTCCTCATGGGAAGTAACCTATCAGTCAAGAGCTGGGATTTTGTACTCATGCAGGCCTAGGTTTGAATCCCAGATCTGCCCTTTACTTGCAGTGTGATCTTGGGCTCTGATTTTATCATCAGTAAATGGGAACCATGATATGTGCTCCGTATTTATTTGTAAGTTTTTGAGAAAATATGTGATACGTGCTGTCTGATGTCTGAGTGTAGTATGTGTACAAGTAATGGTACTCGTCATCAATGTCATTACCATCGTTAGCAGGCTCTGTCCTCCTGTGGGGGCATCCGGGCCACCAGAGGCCATTGTTTCTTCAGAACTCCAGAAGTGGGTAACCCTGCCAGGACCACAGGAGAGGCCACTGAACTCCCACTGTTGTTTGGAGTCCTGTCCCTTCCTGAAAGTGGCTGTTTGTGCCCAGACCTCCACTGCATTCATTCCTGATGCTCGTCTTAGTTTTCTGATGTCGGATTGTTAGTTCATTATCGTAGGGTGTCCTGGACACAGTGCAGGCACAGTTGGCATTAGATTGAAAGCTGGTCAGTTGGGGCTCCTCTCATGACCCTGTCACTAGCTGGCCGTGGAACCTCCCTCCTCACTAGAATTCTTACACCTCATGTAGTGCTGCCTCAAGGAGGCCTTGGACGCTTCACTGGTGTTAGTGACACTCTTACTCTGCTCTAGTCCCAGTGATCATCTTGCAGAATAGTCATGATCCCTCCCATGTTAGACATGGAGAAACTATAGCTCTTGAGTCTTAACTGTGTGCTTCTGCCGGTGTGATTTTGAGCAACTTAACAGCTCTTTTAAGTTTCAGGCTCCTAGCACGTACCTGCAATCCCCACAATTGCAAGGCTGAGGCAAGAAGATCACTATGAATTTGAGGTTAGTCAGGGCTACATAGTGAGTTTGAGGTTATCCTGCACTACATAGCAAGACACCCACCCCCTAAAGTTTCATGCTTCTCACTGGAAATCAGAGGAGGGAAAGCTTCTGCCGTGTAGGCTTGTGAGGACTGCAAAAGAAGATGCATGGAGGGCTCTTGACATAACCACACATGCTATAATCACTACAGGAACGATGGTGAGACTCTCATAGATAGAGGGGTCAGAACTATTTTCTAGTGTGTGTTTGAATCACCCTTTTACCTAAGCAAGTGTGTACCTGTGACATAAATGCCAAAGGGCCTAAGAAGGCCCTTGTCCCTGGCATAAAAGCCTGTGAACAGAAGAAGCTGAGAATTTCTACTCTCTCAATAACTACAAGCAATTTTTAAAAATTGTAGTAAAATATGTTTAATGTAAAACTCACCATTAGCTATGTCTAATAAATTCATGTCATGCAAACATCTCCACTATGTAGTTTGAGAAGTTTTCTCACTTTAAAAGGAGCTCTTTACCTATATCAGTCACCTTCATCCTCCATTCCTCATGCCCTGTCAGCCACTAACCTACTGCCTGTCTCCATGGATTTACCTCCTCAGAATATTACATATAAATGTAACATGCGGCATGTGGCATTTATGCGTGGCTTCTTTCACTTAGCACAGTAAGTCTTATCTGCATTTCTTCCCTTCTTTCTAGCAGCTCCAAAAACACAGAGAGGAAAGATTTCTCATGGTGATTTTCAGCAAGTCTTCTTGCCTATTGGCTCTTACTACCATGGTGCCCATTTACTTCATTCTGACATCTATCTATGGGTATGGACCTGTCCTAACATGCCTTGGGTGAGACCTATAGGCCATCAAACACAGCAGAATCAGCATATGATAGAAAGACTCTAATTGGGCCCTTTGTGGATATGCTTCTGCAGACTGATCCTTTCTCTCCATCAACTGACTCTTCATTCCTTTTAGAATGATGAGATTCAAGATGGCTCATGTAAAGCAGAGAGAGCTTTAACATTCATGGTTTATTTAGGATCCTAAACCAGCACACACATACCACTTAGTTTTAACTGGAAATAAAGAATTTAGATGCATCAACTAAGCGGGGGGCTGGGAGAAGGGACTAAAGGATCACAGGTCTAAGTTAAAAAATCTCTGCCTACTAAAACCAAAAAGAAACAATGAATGTCTAATGAGCATACAATTAAGAGTTAAGGGGTGTTTACTGAGAAAGACAGTTGGCTAGTGATTGGCATTGAAATAACAACCCAATATGCCAAGACAGCAAGGGGAGTTGAGCTTGTGGGTAATGCCAGACACAGGCTGGATAATCTCGCGAGGTCACCTCCAGTCTCATGATTCTGTGAGTGTGAGTCCTCCTTTAACCTCTTGGAACTTTGTGGGAGAAGCAGGAAGAGACCCCACATGACAGAAGGCAGGGCAGGGCAACTTGTCATCTCCTTACCCATCTTGCCTTATGCATATTTTGCATAGTGATTTCTGTTTGGAAATTGATTTTACAGCAGTTGCAGGTGGCTGAGGGAGCTTGTTTCAAGGCAGGATTTGAAGTGGAAAAGAAAGGACCTTGTCTGAAACTTCCTCCAAGGCAGTCATACTGAGTGAAGGTTCCTTATTGGGAGGGAAAGGAATTCCCCATGGGGCCTTGTCTTCTCACTCCAGCTGACGGTTCTGTTGCAGGTATGGTGCCTTCTTGGCTGTCAGTCATCTGAGGGGAACCTCTGACCCAAGACCTCCCTGGGTTATTAAGGGGGATGGCATACATGTGTCAGGCTGGTGATGGCATACGTGACATAGAAACTGTCACAGAGCAAAGATGAGGGAGGCTGAGCATCTGCCTCCCCAAAGCAGCCACCAAGTCATGCCTGATGTTAGTGCTCCATTACAGCACATACTGCCCGAGGGCCATGTGTGGGGGGTGTGCATGCACACATAGGAGACAGAGAGAAAATCTCTCTCTCTATATATATATATTTAGAGAGGGAGACAAGGAAAACAAGAAAGACCATCTTACGGAATTTCCATTGTTCTTTCTTCATTTCACACACGGAAACATTTGCATTAACACCTCTATTTGTGTACTTGATGTCACAAATAGAAGGTTTTGATGTCTGGAACCCAAGTCACTGTGCTGCCTAAAAGCCATACACTGGTGAGCTATTTGCTGGCAAGCACTAAAAATGCCCAGATAGCACCACCACAGGACTGTCTCTCGCCTAACCTATGCTTTTAAAAAACAGATACACACATTTCTATAGGTAGGTACACACGTTAGTCTCACTTATCCCCTAAATATCACATCGAACTTGAGAAAACTCCATCAGCAAGCGTGGATTTACCAGCACATGGAATAGTCGCCACTTGGCACCAGTCCCTCCCTAATGGTTTATTCTCACTTCCATTCCCAAACTGAAGAGCTCTCTCACTCCTTTTCAATTTCTTACCTACCCAGGACCTGTAAATTGGGGAAATTTAGAGTTTGTGTTTGTGCTGTAATCTTTTCCAGCTGTAGCATATTGTAAAACTGAATTTATTTCAGAGTGCAAATACTCATTAATGGGTTTTTAAAACCAGAATAATAAATGATACTTGAGAATCTTTTATAACAGGTCTAGAATAGATTTTAAAAGCAATCTGAGATAGATTTTCAATATGTATGTATGGATGCATTGTTTTGGTGGAAAAATTCATTAATTTATTCAATAAATAAATATGTATGCAAAGTATATGATATTTAAACACGATTATACTTATGAATTATCCTTCATATTTAACTAAAGGGAGGAGGTCGGCATTTTAAACTCCATAACTTCTTTGAGGCTTGGCGCCACCTGAAACTTGCTGGCATAATGTTAAAAGGGGACAGTAGGGCCTCTTGGGGTTCTGGGAAATAATGAGGTTCCTTCTTAGCAGCTTCTGGATAGAGGGAGTACCTTTCTGGAAAGTTTTAGATTATACATTTTGAGGAAATAGGGTTTAAGAAATATGCATTTTAATTTGAAATCTGTTCCAGAACTCAGGGTGTTGTTCAAGGACTTTATCCTGGAAGAACAAATAAAGGAGTGTGAGTCTTTAAAATGTATATATTTCTGAGCTAAATATGTTACTAATACAATGCACCTTTTCATTTTTAATGTTCATCATAATGTTTACCAGAAAATTTCTGATTAATCGTCACTAAAAGAAATTATGCACTCAGGATAAATTAGGATTATGTCATTTAGTAATACTGATATAAAATCTGAAAAGCTCCTAATTGTCAATCTTTAGCATGGGGATGCTTATAAATAATTATATATTAACACAGTAAATGGCAGGAATTTTTTTTTTTTGTCTCCCGATGCATTTGATTTTGAATCCCTGGTACTATATTTCTGTGTCAGTGAGGTAGATCCACTACAAGTGATTTGGGCTAGGAGATTTATTCTAGAAATAAGGCTTTGTAAAATTGAGAACTTGTGAGGAAATCTGTTTCATCTAACAAACATAAAATTTTAGATGACATTATGGAAACCTATTTATTTGCATATTTGATTTCTTTTTTAGCACTTCTCATAAAAATATGAAGCCTTTTGATTATTTGAAGAAATTAGGGTTTAATTTTCTGGTTCATTTGCTTAATCATTTTTTCATTTTCTTTTTATTTTTACCTGAAGAAGTTTGCAAAATAGTTGATGCATATTTCGGTCAGATGAAATATTTAACTATGGTTAATCTCCATGATATTTATTAATTGGCACTTTATTGATATCTCTTTTTTATGAAAATACTGTGCTTAATTAAGGATTTATTTCTTGATCAGGAGGTGCTATATGAAGTAAAGATCATCTTTACATTTAAAATTGAAAACATGTGAAGTCTAGAGACAGATTTGATACAAAAACATCTTTATTGGTCAGAAGTAAAGCTACCATAAAACAATATTCATAGAACCAAAAGTTTTATGATATTGTTATTCTTTTCCTTATGATGAATATCAGCTTTCATTTGCTTCTTAAGTAGGTAACCCGGACTAGCTGATCTAAAACTTATAAAATGGTAACTCCGTGCAAGGCACTGTGCTGGGTGCTGGGTCACAGTGTTTAGGTATAATAGTTAAAACACAACCTTACATTCTCTGAGCTGTATCTTCTCTCTCCTCTATTATTAGATTAGATGTATTTGCTCAGGTGAAGTGTAGAAATGCTGATGGTGCTCAGTGTGATAATTCCCAAATTGTACCAGTGTTACAGCAGTGGTTTTGTACTGGTTCATTGAGCTAAGTTGAAACTTCATTTCCCAGAGTTCCCTTCTCTGAATGGTTCTTGGTCAGGGTCTGCCACAAGAGAAAGTTATCCTAAACCTGCAAGGCTGATATGAATCAACATCTATTATTCTGTGCAAGTCGGTGTGAGGCTCCAGGCTACTGGGCCTCCCTGCAGCTCATGAATATTATCTCTGGTCAACAGGCTGGTTCACCTGGCTGTGAAAGGCTGCATTTGTGCCTCCTGAAGCTGCTTCTAGATGTCTTCCTTCAGCTTCTCTGAGGCTTGGGGAGAACCCCGGGCAGCAACTTGGAAAAGATACCAGCTTTCTGCATCATCAGGGGTGGAGGTGAAGGAAGACAAATAGAGTTCTTTTTTTTTTTTTTTTGAGACAAGGTCTTGCTATATCATTCAGGCTGGCCTTAAACTCACTATGTAGCATAAACTGACTTCCAACTGGCATTGATCCTTCTACCTCAGCTTCCCGGGTGTGGGGATTACAGGTACGTGCCATCACAGCTGGTTCCTTCCATTCGTTCTAATTGGTCTTTCCTTAGTCTGGCTTCATGTCTAGATTTTTCTTCCTGTTTGCCACGCCCTCACTGAAGGTGATAGATTTCAGCCTCATCACCACTGCAAACATTGCTGCAAACTTTGTCCTCACGCCCCTCAGCTGCATAATAAATCCTTTATATCATGTCATTCTTGGTGGCCCTGTATCCTTGATCAAAGTGGCACTGGCACTGACACTCTGTATTAGGGATCAGAATGTTGAATGTTCAGGGCTCTCATAAAGGAGCATAAATGAATGCCACAGTCCTGCTGTAAGAAAAATCACACAGCCTTCCCAGTCTGTTTTTCTTTTTTCTGCTTTTGGCAGAGATGTGAGGTCAAAGGAGTACACCTCTACAGTAAGAAAGCTACAGCAAGGGCATGTTAATAAATGGTAAGTGACTCTTGGCTGGGTCTCATGGAGGTATAAAGCAGGGTGGGGACTTTCAAACTGAAGAGGATGTGCTTCAATCAATGGGAAAGCCACAGCTCAGCTCAGTTTATTGTTACCCTGCCTCAACAGAGGCCCCCAAATAGATGTTATGAATTTGAATGTGCTGACTCTAATTACATCTGTCCATAAAGCCAAACCATAGGACAAACACATGCATTTGGATTATGCAAGGCTCTATTCTGAATGGTGCAGGCTGTTGGCCAAAATCCTGGCATGAGAACAAAGCCGTAAGAAGAAAAGGACTTTTGGGAGTGACAGAGGAAAATAGGGAGGACACTACAGTGCACCCAGTGCTCTTGTGGGGTGGATGCTGCAAATGAATAGATGACCTTACTGAAAACTAAAGAATTCTCTTGCTGTGTGTGTGTACAAAAGATATGAAATCATTTTGTAAGAACTATCACTTTCATAGTAATTTGCCTTATATGCTGGGATTTCATATATGCTATTTCATTTATTCTCAGGTATTCTCTTATCTACATTTGGATGGGAATGGATGAAAGACAAATCACTCCTGGTTCTTACCCTCAAGGATTGCAGTCCCTAAGCGAGATTGATCTGCTCATATCCAGGTATAAAAGAATGAATGTGATTAAGTGGGGAGGGAGAACTTTGACAGATAGAAACAGGGAATGGGAAGGGCCCTAGGTGATACACAAGGTGTGTGAACAGAGACACCGAGAAGGATTTGGAGAAGTCAGGAATAAGAGCTCCTGGATTCACCAAATTGTAACAAATGCTCTACTGACACTGAAAATGCATCTGTGAACTGAAACTGGGGGGAGTTTTCAACCTGCCCTGATGGTCAACCTGCTCATTATTCTGGGGCCTGTGTTCAAGCACCCTTGGATTGTAGGGAAGTCAAACAACATTATGGATCTTGGACACATAGAGGTCCTGCACAGACCCTGGAAGTCAAGGTTCAGAAAGGATGTCCTAACTTGTC
This sequence comes from Dolichotis patagonum, assembly GCA_004027295.1. Classification (NCBI taxonomy): domain Eukaryota; kingdom Metazoa; phylum Chordata; class Mammalia; order Rodentia; family Caviidae; genus Dolichotis; species Dolichotis patagonum. The sequence goes on from PVJX010003094.1 coordinate 107,260, forward strand.
TGGCAGGCGAATGAGCACTCCTAGTTTTGATGAAGTCCTACAAAAATCAGACAACAGACAGGAGAAGCTGGTGCCAAGGGCTGACAACTGCCAGAAGGGACAGCAAGGCAATTTTAAAGGCCCGTGGTAAATAATAGTGGGCTCTGTTTATGTAACCAGAGACTCTGAATCAAATTTGACCATTTCTCCTGCTGACTGACAACACTACCACATGGTGTTCAGAAGTTCATGTTCCCCTTAGGCATGACACAGTCAAGGCCCTATAACCTGACCTTTTTTTTTTCTAGCCGGTATCTGTCTCCTCCTTACTCCCAACCTCAAGCCTCCCTAGGTATGAGATGCTTATTTTATGCTTAAGAAATATCACTTGTGATTGGGCTGCTTCATACCTCTGTGCCTTGTTTTTCTCTTGGAATGTCCATCCTTCTGTTATTCATCTTTCAAAACCATTTGAAAAGTGTTTGGGGGCTCCTGACTTCCCAGTAAATCTTTCTCTACCAATCCTATAGCATATATAGTTGAGGTTTTAAAATTCTTGTAATGTTATATAATTACTCCATTACACGCATGTTCTTCCGTGTACACTAGTTTATATGCTGATACATGCATCCTTCAGCTCCGTGCGAGTGCCTACTCAGTGTAACACACTATTCAATGAATGTACTCTGGATATAGCAGTAAATAGAATACAGCCAATTATGGATTCTCAGGGCTTCTACCAAAAAATGTGTTGAACTTAAATGGATTTATAGGACAAGGTGAACTTCAAGATCAATTGTAATGAACTGACAAAGCATTCACTTTGAAGAACCATCATTTCAATCTGTCTTAAACTGTTTTTTTATAATTGCTTGGTCTCACTGTGCTGCTGAATTGCTCACTAACATGGTCACAGAGTTCATGCCTGCTGCATTCTCTTATGTGTGATGGTTGAGCATCTCTGGAAGCTTTGTGATTTCATATATCTTGATTATATTTGGGCTGTCCTTCTGCAAAGGCCTAGATCTTCTTCAGAAGAGGAATCTATTTTCAGCCTTGGGTTTCACCTTCCAAATTTTCCACTGCCTTACACATCTTTTTCAGAACTTAACACATCTTCTAGGAGGCATCTGATTTATGTTATTTTCAAATTTATAGACATCGAGCATGACTTCCAGGGCCACATTTCTCCCTGGGACCATCTTGAAACCTGTTCGATCCAGTCCTGGTGCTTCTTTCTGCCATTTATTCCATGATTCATTCTGGAGAAGGAGTCAAGTTCTTTGTGATTCTGCCTCCCTGCAAAATCCTGGAAAGTGTCTGAGACTGGCCATTCAGAGGAGGGTACATGCTGCCTTTCAGATTGATGTTGACATTCATACAACCTATTTCCTTTTCAGCATCTGCTACTTAGCCACATTCTATTAAAACCATGAGTTATGAAAATAGTTGTGAAGTCAAAAAGAACAGTTCATGCTTTCTATGTTTAATTGTTTGATTTTTTATGCCTAAATTTTGTAATCTGAACTACTTTGAAGATAATAATATGCAATATATTTTTAAATTTTATTTTAAAGAGGAAAAAACCAAACAAAAAAGAATAAAGCTAATCAAAACAAAACAGTGAAAGTGATACAGGACTTCAAAACAGGATAATAGAAAATCAACAATTGCTACCATAATGCCTCCTGTTGTCTTCAAAATAGCTGTCCATACCATCAGACATAATAAAATCAAATGAAACAGAACAGAATAAAATCAATCAAAACAAGACTTTGAATAAGACCAAAACAATAAGATGGAGCAAAACAAAATAATGAGAAGAGTACTGGATTTCAAAAACAAGACAGAATAAAATCCCCCATAGTTGCTACATTGCACATTGTTATCCTCTAAATAGATGCTCAGACTACTAGCCTTAGGCCTGCAAAGTCAATCAAATAATACAAGTTGTTTTTGTACTTCAGTTGCTATCAACTCAGTCTGTGTTCCCCTAAATCAGCTGGTTGCTTGAGGGGCAGTGAAGGGGCCTTGGCTCTTCTTGTATCCCAGCCTGCGTTTGTGGAAAGGGCACTTCTTGTTCCTCCTCCAAGCTCACAGTTACTACTGGTTCACAGGAAGGGCACTTCTTGTTTCTCTGCAATATATTAACTAGTATTAATTTCTTGTTATTGTGTTTTGAAATTCTGTATCATTTTTATTCCTTTTTGGTTTTTAAAATAAAAAATGTGGCAAAAAATAGTAGTGAAGTACACTTAATTTTATGGACAGCATGAGAAAATAGAATTAAAATAAAACACAAAAACATGGGAATGCATCATGAGTTGAAAGGGTAAGTTTTGTAAACCTTGCTCACAAACACACACATTTGTGGGTTGGGTAATGATGGAAACTTTCTTTGTATGGATAATAGTAAAGAAGTTTGGAAAACACAAATCTACATTTATATTTCCTCCTTTCTTTTTCTTTTCACTTAATTTATATTGCATCAACTCTGATTCTTTGACAGGTATATTTTTATATGACTTCCTATTATTTTCTTTGGCTGGCCACAGTAATTAGAATGAGAGTTGAGTAGGTTACCATTTTTTTTTTCCTCTATTGTGCAGTCAGTTGATTCCAAGCTTGAATCTTTTAAGCTCTTATTGACCATATTTGATACTGTATGTTTATTTTGATGAGAAATTTAAATCATACTCCTTGTAACACTCTGGAAATTTTTCCTATTCTTCTGAAAGTTCCATTTCCTTAAGGCTTTCTCTTGACTGGCAATGATTTCTATGGTTACACTTGTGACAAACTAGGCAAACATAAGTTAAAACACAACCAAATCAGTCCTACCCTTTACACAGTTCAGTCTTTGACTCATCAGCAATCAAAATATTTTATACCATCTCCAATATTATGTACCAATGTAATTTAGTTACTAAAGGTATAAAAGCTATTTATTTAAAAGGAATTCTTCTGTATATACTTCTTATTCCAGACTAACTTGAATTAACTGCTGTTATGCTTTTTATAATAATAACTTTAAAAGGGTGAACTGTCCTAAAGCAAACATTTTAATGGGGGAACTTAGTTTCTTGTCGCATTTTGATGTTATGAACAATCGACTTGCCTCTTTAAAAGGGAGCTAACAAAATACAAGGTCCCAGAAGAGCTGAACGTAGTGGAAATTTCTGAATGAATCTCTTAGGATTTGTTTTTAATCTGAATATTTAATCATGTGGCATTGCAAAATCTGAATTATGCTACTCAATTTTAATGGTTAATCTGCTTTAAAAAATACACACGCTTAATTGTGACATACGAAAGTCCTTATTTAGGGTAGATTTCTAATTTGAGTGCTGTCAGCCCTGCTGTGTAAAGAGTCTCCTGGGTGCAGAGTTTTAAGAGTGTGTGTGTGCCTTTACATCTCGTCATGAAACAATTTCTTTTTGCCAAGCCTGCCCCAGCTCTCCGCGAGCCAGGAGGAGACAATAGATCCATCCTAATGGAGTTGTGTACTTACCATCTGTAGGAGCAGCTGCTAGCCTGCATCTGCACAATATGCTGGGACTGAGAGCGCTGCTAATCTGCATAATAAGGAGGAAGCTCATCCCACTCCAGCTAATAATCACGCGCAATCGATGCACTTCATTCCCTCACTGCTGAGCCTAGTGGAGCTGCTTCCTCCTTTGGGTTGACAGGGGTCAAGTGAGACAGGGCAGCCTGGAGCTCAGAACCACTGGTTTACAGCCTTAGGTTGCATCTGTCCAGTGGGACCAGGGTTTGGACTTTCTCTTGAGTCATGCTGACACATAACACAAAATCCTGGGAATTGGGATGAAAAGGCACTAGTGCATAATTAAGATTGCTAATCAAAAATGTTCCTGAAGCAATTAGAGTATTGAAAATTTTGCATTTAAAAATGCCTCCTTTGTGGGGATAACGGTACCGGCAAGTTTGTGGGGTTATTCGTCAACTAGTTTGAGTCATTTGGTTTTCATTTTTTTAAAATTGTTTAATAGTCACACAGTGCTGAGGTCTGACTTTTAAACTGTATTTACATACAGACATCCTTATTGTGAAATAATATTGTGGCAGATCATGTGAAGGTTGATAAATGAAATTTATGTTTATTTCTATTTATGATATCAGAATGAAAATAGCTCTCTCTTGAAAGTGTTAGTACTGGTAGTAGAGAGAAAGATGTCTGTTGAAATGATTGGCTTCTAGAATGACCTAAATCACTTTCCTTTTAAAAGTTATACCAGAATGACTTAATTTCTCTAGAAAAATCATTTACTTACAAATATAACTTGATTTCGTAGATTTCAAGTCATCAAAATTTAACTTGATTTTAAAGGTTAAACATGCACATTTAGGTGACCTAGACTAAGGCCAATATTTTGAATCAAAATGTAACTTGCCATTATTTACAGCCTTTGTTATAAAAAGCTTGGAGGCCATTATCTAATTTCTTACAGGAAAAATATTTGTATAATTCACCAGCCTTCAATGATGCACAGGGAAATGAGCATTAATTTACAGAGATGGAAGCCTAGCACTAAAAAAATAATTGTTTCCACTTGTAAACAAAGCAGCTCACTTAGCATTCATTTCAACCTTTTAATCAACACCACTTGGTTAAATAAGATAGCATCTTCCAGTGTGATTTAGAAGAAAATGTTATTAAGAGTAATTCCCTTTAGATAAAATCAATATTACCATGTTAGTCTGACGTTGCTGGAAATTGTAGCGAGGTTTTCTGGAGAGATGAAACAGTACCCTAGTTCCCACCAACCAGCTGACCAATCCTCACAGTAGGACTGAGATTGAATGAACAGCAGTGCACCAGGGGAGCTGGAAGCAGTCTTCCTATTTCCCAATTTTGAATCTCATGTATACTTTTAGGTACGTTTTCTTGTTGAAATAGAAATAGCACATTGCTCCAGAATGCTTTTGCATGTTTTGTGTGTCACTGAAAGAGACATACAAAGAAGACAAATGATAGCATGAGTTGATCCCCAAAATAGGGGTCTCTTTATAAAAAAAAAGCTTAGTAATATTTAATGAGACAGTTTTGATTGTTAAATTGATTGGACTGAGAAATACCTAAGACATTAGTAAAGCACACTTCTGAGTGTGTTTATATTTCTAGAGATGCCTGGATTATGGGGGCTCTCATTTCATTAGTGGATAATGAGATCATAATTTGATGGCATTATTGAGAGGTGATGGAAACAATAGGTGAGCCCTAGACGGAAGGAGCAGATTATGGGGATGCAGCCTTGTGGGTTGTGTTTATTCCCCAGTCCCTTCCTCTGGTGCTCTTGCTCACCTGGCATCTCAGCTGTCATGAAGTGCCCTTTGGCTTAAATGCAAAGGTACTGGCTACCATGAACGGAAACCTCTGAAATCTTAAACCAGAATATACCTTGCCTCCTTTAAGTTGTGTATGCCAGGTACACCTTTCAGCAACTGAAAGGTGACTAATACTCTCACCTTCCCAGAAATTAGAAACAAAGACAACAGAAGAAAAAAGCACTCATCATAGACACAAGCTTGAAGATACATTAGAGAAGAAAATATGCTGTTAAATTAAATCTCTAGTTAGATTTCATCACTTTATTAGTGGGTATGCAATTCGTATCATGTGTTTTATTCATTTATTTGCTAGTTGTTTATTTTCCCATGCATGAATGGAAAACCCAAGAGAATAGGAAATTCTCCTGCTATATTCCCAGCATCTGATAACAATAAATACAATGTTGAATAACTGGTGGAAATTCTTACAAATTCTCTTCCTCCCACCCCACACAAATTTTTCAAGATATTTTAAGAGGAACTCAGAATCACATTCCCTACCTTCAGGTTATGTTCATGCCCAAATGCAAAATGTCCCTAGTTGAACTTGAAAAAGTATGAAGCACCAAAGACAGACCACAGTAATGAAAACCTACAAATCTCCTGATTAAAAATAGGACAGTTCAGAAAAGTTCATAACATTTGTTTTGAGTGTGAGCTGGTTCTAAGAGAGATGGATGTAATTTGATACATTATTTAGACGTCCATTCATCTCTTTTTTTAAGCTGCCCATTCACACATGTATCTGGGGCTTACTATGTGTCAGGAACTTATCTGGGTGAGTGTTCATGAATGAGTTCTGCATTTCTTTTTAAATACTAGAAATTTCCTGCAGAAATACGGAAAATTATGAGACTCCATATAGTTTTCTAAGGATTCAAGGCTCAGTCTTGAACTAAGTTTGTAAGGATCATCTTTTAGTGACTATTTGCAGCCACTCAAAATAAAATTTCTCAGGAAAGATTTTTTATCATTTTTATTGAGGACTTCATGATTTTCCCAGCATACAAAACATTTTTGTTGTTTTTATGAGTAGAATTTCTTTTTATTTACATTTTTTATTTAGAGAAAAAAGCAAAACAGAAAAAAAGGGTAGAAATAATACAGAATTTCACAAAATAACAGTAAGAAATCACTAGTTTGATAAATTACATATTGTTATCTTCAAAGTAGTTGTTCAAGTTACAAAATCAAAGCATAAAAAGTGGACAATCTAACAATGACAGTACAAACTATTCTGTTTGATAAATTAACAAAAACAGTATGGTTGTGTATCTTGCACACTTAAACATACATACAGTTGTATCCTTTAGAGCACTTTCTTTCCCATTCGTTATTACAATATTTATTATATATTTTGGATCTTATTACTTTCAGTTTTTTTATTATTTTTTATACTAGAAAGATGATACAATATTTACAAATGTGAGTTATTTACATTTTATAATTGGTTGCTGATACTATACATGAAAATTGTTGAAATGTAAGTTTTCAGTCTTCCTCATTGAAATTTAGTATTGTAATAACTTAGTTTTTTGGTTTTTATTTCTGAATATATAATCATAATACCTATCTTTCCTTCCCTTTCAGTCATTTTTATTTCATACATTTTGAAGCTCTGTTATTAGGTGTATCTACATTTAGGATTGTTATATGAATTTATATCAAGTTATTTTCCTCTCATTGCTGAGACAAAATACTGAACTCCGAAAGTTAAATGAGAAAATGTTTCTTTAGCTTACAGTTTGTGAAGGTTTCAGTCCAAAATCAGCTGGCTCCAAGGCAGAGGGGCATGGCACAGGGACAACACTTTAAGTCAACAGAAGACAGCAAAAATCACAAAAATACACACACGGAAAATGGGAAACACACCTCTTTTCCTCCCTTATATTGCACACAGGCTACCAGCCCTGGAGTGGGTGTAGCACTCACATCATCTTCCTACCCTCCTCTTGCACAGGCTCAGTATGTTTACACAGTGAGGACCCTGGCCCCTTGCTGAGTCACTTAGTTAAACCTCTGAACTTCTCAAGTTGACACACTGAATCAACCATTACAACATCCTGAAACACAGGGCACATCCTAGGGAATGTTCTCTATACCCCAGGATATAGAACTACT